>CM062860.1:1733159-1805436 GCA_031772225.1 Eubasilissa splendida
ATTATATTTATTTCGTAACTTTAATGTATAATATAATATGTATTATGTTTATGGCATTCGGTCATGCAAATACCATAATGGAAATAGCCTCACTACGCTCAAAGGGTTCTTCTTATGAACCACCACAATCTCAATTGTGGCCATTCACTCTACCTATAAAACACACGTTGCTCTCCCTTTACCGCAACAATAGTTGCAACCTCCCCACCCTTCTCCCTTTTTTTTTCTTCTTATTTAATTTAATCTGCATCTAAACATACTGATGTATCTAAATATTTTTGTGGATTTTCATTATTAGTATCACATGTTAAATAGTTATGTTTACACTGTTGAAATCCCTCAATAAAATAAAAAGGCAAATCGGGTAAAAAAACCTGATCACAGTGGAATAAACACATTATTATTATTAAAACATTTACAAGAGCCTGTAAGATAGAAAAAAACCAATGATACATTATTGAATCACCCTTATTTAATATATAAAGGTCCCGGACTCAAATCCCAGGTGCAGCTTCGTTTTTCGAGATAAATATTTGCCCTCTACATTTTTCAGTGACAAATTACTATAATATAAATTTTACCAAATAAAATGTAAATTTATAATTCAATTTATTAATTTAGTCTGTCTCTACAACTAAATGTTACTTATCTGTTCTCTCTGCAGCCGTTCATGCAATATACTTGACAAAGAGATTGACGAATGAATGCACATTCAACCCCATGATTGGGGCGTCCTTTACAAGGGATGAAAAAAGGTTAAATGAAAGGTGTCACGGAAAAGGAGCGAATAATATTAAGGTGTCGAATCTGACAAATTAAGGGTAATCGCAAGAGAAATTGAAGGTGCATAACGAAAAATGCACCCTCTATTATTTTCCACTTGGGCGCAGTAAAATTTACACAGTTTTTTTCGCGTACTGAAAATCTATAAAGAATTAAATATTTTGAGGGAGGTTTTCGGCTTATAAATAAACTAAGATGTAATTAAAATCTGATCTAAATAATAAAGATATTTGCGAAATTGGATTCAAGCAGGAAAATAGTAATAAGTGTAAATTTATGGTTTATTTTGAAACCGTCGTCAGACTTGTCAGACTAAAATGTAGACGTGTGTGATTCACTCTACCTAGAGAAAAACAAGACGTTTCCCTCTGGGCTTAACTTAATTTGGAATTGGTTAATGTCATGGTGCATACTGGTTGTACTGTGGTTTTACTTCAATTTCAACTTTGGATTACCTTGGAGTTAGTCGCCTCACTGAAGGTGACAAATTTTATCATGATATTCTACAACAAATCACGTCTACGAATCGGTCTATTATTTATGTAAGGATCTAATTTCGTAGAAACATTTCTCTATATAATTTAAATTTGTTCTCTTGTGTCATTTGCAATAGGTTGGTTACAATAGCTCAAGTAATATGGATATAGATATATACCCAATTGAATATGGCGAATAAAAATATAAAAAATAAGGAAGTAGAGTAAATACAACACGATACCCTAATCTGTAAAAGAGCTAACTCCATTTTTATAAAATGTTCAGGAGCAACAAAAAACTGTTTAATTTTGTTTACGAAAATTTCAAAACACACTTTTGTAGATTGTTTATGCAGAAATACGGTGGCTGAGAAATTGTATTGATATTTTGATTGATCTCGTACTTATAGGGAATATATGGAGTTAGCTGAATTTCTTTACCAAAATTGTAAAATATGATTGGGAGTTAGGTGATTTTCCATGAAAATGTAGTGATGCAGTGGTTATGATTTCCGCAAACGTCCACTATTTTTGGTGCCATCAACCCTTGTGTCAGGTAAACATTTAAGGTTTTCGCAAGAATCATTCTAAGGTTTTTTAGCACTTAGTACTTATTTATTATTTTTAAATACGTGTTTTAAAATTGATGGGAATTTTTAGCTTTTAGTGTACCATAGAACAATAAAATAGGAACATAATGGCATCAAATTTTTGACCATGGCTGAATTGAAAATTAAGGTATCAAATAGTTACAATAATTCGATCAATAAGAATGTAAGTATTGAACATGTATTGTGTAAAAGTTATCCACCAGTCACCTCATAAAATGGGTCAACTCTCGACCCACTTCTATTGTGACTATGAAAGTGTGTGCGTGTGAAACACCTTCCATAGCGATGAATCCTGATCCTGCGTTTTGTCATTTGACCATGTCACTCTAGTGAGATATATCAGACTGCCGGCTTGCTGGCTGATTGCGTTCTCTTGGCCAGTCTCTATAAGTTCTCGCGATCACCGACTATCTTCCTAGAGCGTTTTTTGATAGCGAACTGATTCTGATGGCGGCTGGATACCTTCTATCGCAATTAGTAGCGCTCCACCAATGCATAGAAAAACAGTACCACCACCATAAAACTCAGAGCTACCAATCAAAGGATATCAAATACGCGTAAACAGAAGACATGATGGATGAATGATGGGATTCAACATAAGAATCAGGGGATGATTAGGGGAGGGGGGGGGGGGAAATGGTGCCTATGGTTTGCGTAGGGTTTGAAAGAGTAAATATGCATAATTTATTTAAATCAGTCAAGGGTTTGATGTTTGGATCGTACAGAATTTCAGTATTATGTAAATAAATTTCTTGTTAAATAATATGAACTTTTTGAGCCCTAATGCACTAAATTGACACACACGCCGCTGAACGCGGGTTTGACATGGCAATATTGATGCTGATGACAAATTTTAAAACCCCACCAAATTGAGCAATGTACAGCTAAGCCTTTTATTGCACGACAATCTTGTTTCACGGACGACAGGCCGTAGGAGACTGGACACATTCCGCCTTTAATATTGACCCACAAATTTAAATTTAGGATGACATAAGGTAGTCAGGGCTTGACCGTAATCAGTATTCATCCGTTGGCCCAAAGCCCGCCAGGACTAACGCCGACTCACAATGACTGAAGGGAAGGAACGGATCGCCCAACGGAAATCCGAAATAAACGGGAAATTCAACAATAAAATCACGATATCGAGAAAACAGATTTCAGTTATTTTTGTAAAAAATTCTCAGTTTTGTCGACCACAATATTCTCCTTACTGTTTGCGCATTGTAATATAATTTTAGTTATACTGTGAGATGATTGCAGAAAGTAATGACAATATAGGTAATATAAAAAAACGAAAGACTTAAGATCAAATTAAATTTAATTATTCTGGCGTTTCGTAGCGTGTAACACTCAAAGGTATTTGAGATTCACCACAATAATATAATTATTTATTTTCCCGAATAGGAAAAGGTTCAAGTTCGAATTCTGGGAGCATTTAAAATATTTCTTCGATTAATGATTTCACAAATGACATTAAATTTATTCGGCCCGCGCGCGACTGTCCGTGCCGCTGGTTACGTTCAAGGCGTGATGACGTGATGTCTTCTATGTTATGATAGAGTGTTCAGATGCACGAGTCATTGCCCAGGATGACTCAAAATATAATTATTTGCATTCAAGTTGTCTGGGATGCAAATTTGTTGAAAGTGTGGATGCGTCATGTTTCGTATTGCCTTGTACATCAACTGACGCATTTATATTCTACTCTTTTAGTGAAATGAAGCCAGTGCACGCACTTTACAGCTCCATATTAACGATCTGTTAATAATATGTATATTAAAAATAAATAAAGTAATTGTAAATATGAATTAAATATATTAATTATAAAGATATACATATAAAATAAATTTTATCGAAAAATATTGTTGTTGCCCCACCGGGATTCGAACCTGGATCTCTTTCCTAACCGGGGAAGGTGCTTCATCCAACTAAGCTGCAGCGACATTATTTTTAGCGACAATTTTCGAATCTATATGTTACCTTTTTGATATTAATACATTTAATCGTTCCATCATTTGACAGAGCCATCTACCTTATTTTTACAGAATCTCAAATACCTTTTTAGCGACAATTTAAATTGTCGCTGTAGCTTAGTTGGATAAAGCACCTTCCCCGGTTAGGAAAGAGATCCAGGTACGAATCCCGGTGGCGCAACAACAATATTTTTCGATAAAATTGATTTTATATGTATATCTTTATAATTAATATATTTAATTCATATTTAAAATATCACAGACCTATGTTCTGAATAATTACAACTTCACAATAAGAATGTGTTCTCCTAAAAAAAAAAAAAAGTAATTGTTTCCGCACTTTATAATTCTTTCAACTGGCACCCCACGTTTTTCTTGTTATTGGTATGATTTAATTTATGCAGTGTGAATATTGACGCTTTCAACGATCTAAGGATCGCTGTCAAACTACGGTCGGAGCGCAATTGCTGTCGGTACCACGTCAGTTAAACGTCTCCTAATGAGTTATTTCACGAGTGTGCATTTCGGTCGGTCGGAAAAATACTCAGAGATCGGGGCGCAAATAGAACAATACATCAGATCAACCCATGACGGACAGAGGTAGCTACTATCAATCCAGGTTTGTGGTCAGATAATCAATAGGAAACCCGGGACCACAAGCTGTTGAAGGCATTCACAGGAATAGTAGTCATCGTGAGAAAACACATAGAAATTGTTAAAATTGTTTCTGTCCACGTGTAAATAAGGCTTTACTACACTTATCCACTCATCTTTCCGTTCGGACCAAGGATGCAGTGGAGATTCCAGATGGACCGATACGCCTTGGACATGCAAGCACCGTAGATAATACGGCGAGACTTTCTCATATATTGAAAATAGCTCAGATGGAAATATTACAGTCAAATGAGTGTCCTTTGTTCTGTTAACCTTTGCCAAACCATGCAGTAACACGGGTCCACCGCTCTGATTAAATTTGTAATATTTCGGTAAATATACGCAACATACAGTTCATATTTGAATTAATTTGAAAGAAATTATTTACGCTCAGAAATGACTAGTGAAAAATCAATTATGTAAGGTGAATCATACAAAAATAATTATTTTTATTTCATTCCGTTATAAAATTACTACGTTAACAAAAATACCATTTGTGGCAAGACAGAAAGAAATCACACATTAATTTTACAGTGAAGACAATAACAAACATACAAATATAATTAATTGTCATCAATAAAAATGAAGATAGATAAAAAAGAAGGTTGTACTATACAATGCCAACATCCTATACAAAACTTGATGAGTGCTCTGAATTATAATATTACATATTGTTTTAATATTTAATGCTCAATATTTAAAGTAAATTTATTTTAAAGGCTAATAGAACTCTAATTTCTTATGGTAACACGAGTTGACAGCACGGCTGCGTGCGAGTATTTTATATCACGGTATGGTAAAGGTTAAATTAATGTGCGAAAATGATAATTGTTCAGTCTAGCGTGAAGTCTAGAGACCGAAAGATCGGGTGGTGTTCGATCATCCCTACCAGACTAGAAAGTTTTCATTATTATCATATTACAAGTAAGATTACATTGGATACAATCCACCAATAAGGCAATTCGATTAATATTATTTTTATAACTTTAATTTATTTAATAAATAATTTTAGTAAAATATATCTGAACAGATGAATCAAAACACAGTTGCGGATGTAAGCAAGTATACACGCCTTGTTACTTCGATTGGCACCACTGAGTTTCTTGGTTTATAATAATGTACATGTGTATATGTGAGTATTGCCGCCCTTTTTTAAGAAAGCTAAGAAGACGGTAACCGACATGCGTCATTCGATTACATCCCGTGCTTCGACCAGTCCAGCGGTCCAAATAAGTAGTAAAAGCTTCACTTGACAATAAGATGGCGCTAGAGAAGTGACGCGCTAGGGTTTGTTGGGCGTCGGTACCATGCGTGTTTTTGATAAGGTTGATAAGAGCCCTGTTATGCAAACCTTCATGTTTCATTAGACTTTTTTTATCAGAGCTTCAAGACTTAAGACTATTTTTCATTATGGTATATAATAATTTTAGTTATTTATCCATGTAAACCGACTAAATTGATCAAATCAAAAATGGGCTTTGAACAGAAATTCGTCGAGATATATTATGGAACAATAATTTATGTACATCTCGATCGATTTACCATTTGTGGCTCTAAGTGGATGCGGGATAGAAATTTAATAAATATTGATGCAGGAACGCCCAGGCGGGTGAATAAATTCCCCCGGAGCGAAGGCACGAGCGGGCGCCGGGGCGGGGGTGGGTCCCACGCGGACGTGCGACCATTGTGCGCCACGTTCAGTCAGCGGTGCGGCCGCGTTCAGGACGTCGGCGTCGTGGCGTCGAGTCTAGTTGATTGTGATAAATCAGCGTTCATCAACTCGTCGCTCGCGAGCACCGCCACATCAAGACAGAAGTCTAAATGGAACCTATGATTAGGGGACATTACTGATTAGGAAGCCAAGAATTTTTTAATCTATTTTTATGACTTCTTGAGGAAGACTATTTTTATTTCAGATGGCTGAAGAGTCCAAATCTGGATCTACAATCTCTGGGGCATCTTGAGCATAGCGGCTGTACGCTAACTTACGTGTTCTGTTTGTTATTCCTTATCTTTGAATCTCTTCTTCCTAATTGCAGCGTTTTGTTGGCTTTGTTGCCATCCAGTTAGGCCTGTCTCTTGCGGCTGGTTCCCAAGTATCAATCTTAATGTTGGCCCTTTTAAGGCTCACTTTTAGTGATTCTTCAAAGTGTTTTCAAGGGCAGTACCAACAGAATAACTCAACAAGGTGAAATGAAAAAAAACGAATTTGGTCTGGCAATTCAATTTCTTTCGGGCGATGTGCTTAAATATGGATATTGTGACGTTATGATTTGTTTCTATAGTATGAATTGTTGGAAATTTAGAAGATATTGTAAATTGTGGAAATATTTACGAATTTTTGTAAAAGATTTTGAACTTCTTCGAACATCAGTAGGGATGTTTGTCTGACTTTGAAATTTCGTAGTAATCAGCGCATTAAAATCGGTAAAGTTGATTTCTGCACAAATAGTAATCCAGCAACATATGGAATATATACAAAAATAAATACATAAACACAACCTGCTTTCGACACGGTATTGCAGTCCAGTACTTGGAGAATGACATACCCTTCTTCCAATATGGTATTTGCTGGTTTATACTTAATTGTAACGTTCGTACGTCGCATCAGTGACATTAGTCCTGACCCACGCCAGAATAGCTCAAAAAACCTTTCACGGATGATTTATTTTATTTTATATTTAAATACTGTTATTGTTGGTACAATGAGCAATCCGATTTTGATCAAATAAAACGGTTTAGAAAATTATACGGTCACAATTCCTCTGAACATGCATAGCCTCTCAATCGACGTCAACTTCGACAACGTCTCTCTTTCATTTTCGAAGATGAAATTGTCCCTTATGTTACATATCCACCAGGGGATGTTTCACATCAGCCTATCATGATAATTGGATCTCTTAATATATAGTGCTCCCTGATCTGAACATGTTGAGAAGTCTTGCGATAAGAGCACGTGACGCACGTTACGTTAACTAACCATTGAAAGCAACCTATATGAGGATATTCCTGGCGGTAGCTATTTGATATTACAGCGTGGCCCAAAAAAAGTGAGAATATCTCGTAACACGTGAGTTATTTCAAAACATAATATAATTAATTATATACTTTTAAAAAATGTTTGAACAATAGTGGATTTTCAGAATTTGCTAATCATTTGATAGAAAATGGTCATGATTTTGATAAAAAATTGGGATTATCAATTTTGCATATAAACGGTGTTGGTCACAAATTAAATAATTTGGAATCGTTGGAGATTAATAAAGCGTGTAAAACTATTCAAAAAATTATAAACAACCAACTAAATTTGACTACGAGTCCTATTCTAAAATTTTTTCCTAAAAATTATTCGAGTAAATTTGTATTAAGTAATGATTTGAGTTAGGTACTAAAAAAAAAAAAACTTTTTTTTATTTTTTAAAAAATAGATTCCGTCAAAGAAACAATATATGTTTTAGTTAGTTATGACATCCTGAAGAAGAAAATGGTATTTTTCGAAACCGGTAGATGTATTTAAACTCATTTTAGTGGTTAATAAAACAAAGATAATAAATAAAAGTATAATTAATTATAATTCTTAATGTGATTTTTTTTGCACAATATTTAGCTAATCAGAAATCATTAAAACACCCCATACTGCATCATCTACTGGGCTGTTCGGTGGCCACATGCCTGGCTCGATGAATTTAACATTCTCACGACGAAGAGAGTTGATTGTATTTCTGGCTGTGTGAGATGGAGTTGTAATGTCCAGTTATGCTGTTATGTCTAGCTATACTCCTGGCTTTGTTTTGAAACTCTTTGATCATTTTCCCAGCAGCCGAACGTTTTTCAATTGGCAAATGTTTGATCAAAATGCGGTCATCTGCGGTGATTTTTGTCATTTTAGACAACAAATTGAAAAAAACCAAATATAAACAATGGGAAAATTAACAATCAAAGAAGGCGACCGAAAATTGTCGAAATGAATAAGATAAATAGATAAATAAATAGGTAAATAAATTAGTAAACTATTTAAGCTATTGTTGATACAGTTAAACAAATTTTGATGTAATTATATCATATTTTACGAAATGTTCTCACTGTTTTTGAGCCACCCTGTATGTACACGTATTGATGTTCAGAACATCGATGATTAGAGTATTAAGTGTTAAACTTGTGAAAAGTTAACATTAATTAGATTATTATAATTCTTATAAACGACCTTAGCTTAGCGGGGGGGGGGGGGGGGTTCCCTTATTATATATGTATATACAGTGGCGTGCAGTAGGTATAGATTTAGGTTATGCAGTTACCAATGATATTATATAATCATATATAATATATTATATTATATATATATAATTTATAAATGACTGTAATTGTCCTAGAATAGCAAGTTGTAAATCAATAAAGTATTTGGGAATAGTTATTAATAGGCACATGAGATGGGATGTATATTTAGATGGATTAGCTAAAAGATTGTGAAAATTAATTTATATATTTAGAATATTTATAAATATATATTATATTTACGGATTTATTACAATTAGTGCCATCTGTGTACCAGTAGAAACTTTAATGGCTTAGTTATAAAAACTACCACGATAACCCACCGCTGCAGCCATGGCGCTTGCAGTTACAATCAACGCATTTTACTGTTCACATTACTAGCGTCTACTTTTAAGCTGGTGAATTATTCAAGTCATACAATTGTTTATTAACTGAATTGTAAATTTATTTCGGTTGATCCGTTTTGTATGGAGTCGTTACTATAACATTAAAAAGGCCTAAAACTGCGTGCAAATCATTAAAGTGTCTACTTCCTCTTTTACTAATTCGCGAATTTTACTGTTTTTAACGTTTTGTTTTCATGGTCGTTCTTGACGTTTGAGGTGCATTTGGTGCACGTATTTTTTTTTGATTTGGGAAAAACAAATAGCAATTGGCAGAACTATTTATTTTGTTTAGCTATTACGTGAAGGATTTTCAAACGATAAAAGAATCACGTTCAGTCATAAATAGTGTTCTTATAAACGTCCATACATTTTTTTATGGGTAAGAAAGTATTATTTTATCTTAAAACTTAAACTTTAAAAACACTATTAAAGTACTCTAAAATTACAAATAAATATATGGTAGGGTCGTATAAACGACGAATTCATTCTGGATAAAGACGTTGGTTAAACGAAAGCTCATAATTCTATGTACAACATATATTATATATGATTGTACAATATCATTGGTTACAGCATAACCTAAATATACGTATTACACGCCACTGGATGTACCTACAATTTAATTTAACTTTGTATTTCTCACCTGTTGGGATGTAATATTTTTTTGTATTAGTGGTGTCCTTGGCACGATAAGTGGGATGATAAATTTAGTTCGCTGTTTCTAGGAAAATACCTTTTTAACGTATTATCTGAAGTTTACCAGAAGCTTAACATATATTAAAAAAATATTCATGATTTAACTCTAGAAGTTTTCCTTCTAGAAATTATTTTCTCATCTGAAAAATGTTTTAAAGATTTACTGAAATTTTATACAAGTACAGTGATATTATTATATTACTTTTTGTTTTGTTAAATCAGGATTTCAGGAGGGAGTGGTGCGGTAGCTAGGGGTATTGTGCATTAGTTTTGCGCAAGATCCTAAAGAGTAACCGTGCAAAATTTGTAGTGGATGGCGTTCAATGTCTGCTAAACAAAGTCACGATAGCCAACAAGATAGTTCGTTGAACGGATAAGGTACGAGAAGAAGAAAATGAGGATTGGTTGATCAGAGAGAGGAGGATGAGTCCCAAAGAGTATTTATGAAAAATTTTAAGTGGATGATAATTAAATATAAAACATTTTTCGGGGAAAAGAATGGAGTGGTCAGAGCGAAGAGGGATGGTGCTGTGGAAATCTTTCACCTCCACAATCAGCAACACCATTGATAACCTTTAAGAGAACCTTGAAAACATCTGGGTGTAAAACTAGGCTCTCATCAACTACATAAATACGTTTGGACCGACCGAACGACATGTACCGATGCCGGCCTTTGCACGTCACTTCTCTCGCGGCTGATGTTTAGCAATTTTTAATGCGTATTTTTCTATCTGTAACTGTGCTCAAGTATCAATAAGCTTTTGTCAATTGTTAGTGGTATTTCTTGTTTAATCAAACACGCACACACCCACACACACTCCGCGATTATATTCAATAGAGCATGTGAGCTCTGGGTGTAATATATGAGGGCACTAAGCGATCAATCTCATTGCACACATTTATGTATATTTTGGGCAAGGTTTTTGACAGACTTATATTAGATTCAGTTTTATATATATTTTCTGTAGTTGAATTTGATAATATTAGATTTATTTTTAAATGCTTTGTTTATTTTAAACAACTCTAATTTATCATGCGAACGGATTCCTTTGTTTATACGCGAAATAATTAATACTGAACTTATATCAAAGTCAATAGTATGTTTCAATTAAATGTTTGGAAAACTTAGGGAACTTAATGTTGTTCAATTCAAAGTTATTTTAATTATATTGTCATATTTCATGTCAATGTCAACAACTACAAAGATACTGTTTACAAATAGAGAACAAAGGACTTAAGTTTCTATTGAATAGTCCTACTCATTTCCTATTGCTTTATATTTTTATTTATATTATTTTAATTAAGTATCAGAAATGAAAAATGAAAAAAATGTACTTCAGAACAACTGAGGAGAACAAAACATAGCTGGAATGGGTATGTACAATACATAATTATTATGTACATAATGAATACTGTGTTTCCTTGTTTCCGTATTTTTTTCAGGTGTTTTTTTTCAATCTTAACTGACTGATGTAGAGGTGCGTGAAGCTCATGTGTTACAATTTCAGGATGTACTCGGTCAATAAAAACTTAAATTGTTTCACGTTGGATTTATTCAATCGAACTGATTACAAATTATGTAGGCAGATTTTTTAAATTTAAATTTGAGAAGTTGAGCTTGCAGGTGTTCTGTTTAGTCATTAAATGCGGCTCACAGGAAATGCTGTACATAGTGCATCATATTTGTTTGTTCGAATAATATTGAATGTGATCTTTAAAAATGGTCTTTGACCTGTGCATTCTTAACAGTGGTAAAAGCTGGACTCCAGATGACACAGCGTGGTATATAGAACAGTATGCTGTTACTGCTAAAAGGCAGAGAACGAGCTGACGATATTTCAAGATGAACAGATAATCGATCCATAGCTCTGAATGAAATCATAACATGAAGCCTGGGAAGGAAGTGTTAGGTACTCAGTTTTTTCTAGTTCAAAAAAGTGATTTCATTAGTATATTTTGAACTTATTTCCTATTTATTTATACTTTATATTAAAATGTAATCAAACTACTTTGTGCTTACCAATTTCCCTTGGTAAGTGTTTTTTATACGATTGACGGAATTCTTACTAAAAAGTATTTTTAAGGCCCTTGTAATTTAATCTTTCCCAATTCCTCTTCTTTTTATACAATCGTTCATGTCAGGTTAGGTCAGAAATATCAGATCACATGAAAAAAAATGATATCTTTATAAATAGATATTGCCTAATTTCTTTAAACAGAGTCACACCTGAGAATTCTCGAACTAATTTTCATGTCATTTTCACTGCATACTTGCATTTTGTTTGCTTGTTTAAGAAGACTATAAATAATAAGATCATCCACTTTTACTGTGAATTCCAACAGAACTAAGTTAAAGCGACTGGCTAAGGTTTTATTTGATACTATTTTGTTTTTGGCTAATGAAGAAGGAATGCAACAACTGTCAGTGTTGCAACATAAAGCTTTGAGAATAATAGTCTGAAAAAGTAGACACACTCGGATCAGTGCAATGCTGAAAGTTTTGAATATGATAATCGTTAAGCATAAAATATATTTCAACATTATGGTATTTATTTATAAAATCCTCACTAAGAAAATATCGGCTGAATTTATAAAGAAGCTCGATGACCACGAACATCGTATAAGAGGAAGAGATAGACCGAGACTGCCATTTGGGAAGAAGGCTAAATCTCAAAAATCGAAGATGTACAGTGCGATGAACATTTTTAATTAAATGCCAGAAGATATAAAAACAGGAGGAGAAACTATATAAATTCAAAATGAAACTATGCAAATATGTGCATGGTAAGTTGTAGTAAAAAGGAACATTTTAATCATGTTTATATTAGAGCATATATAAATATATTTAAGTATTCACTGTGTTCGGAATGAATAAATAAATCACGTTATTAAATAGTATTTATGTTGGTCTAAGCGGATGAATGTTTAATAGTATTTAGCAAATTTTGAGAACTACTTACAGATGGTTGCAGAGTATTGCTACATAGCGTCGCAATTGGGAGACTTTACGAATGCTGGGCGTTTGATTTCACGCACCGGTATCTGCAGGATGCGTTCAGTAACGCTGGATAGTGATACAAATATTGGAGGTGATAGATTTCCATAAGAACATCTACCGAGGGAAAGAGAGAGAGAGATAATCGATGGACAAATAATATTCTTTAATGGTATACATGAGGCAAAAAGACGACGTTCAAAGTCTCGTTGGTAGACGAAGTAATTAGAGCAGTAGGAGTGACACGACGTAAATTAGCGGTAGATTGGAAAGTCTTTAGCGATGTCTGATTTTTCTTTAACCTTCAATTTGATTATTTAAAAGTATGCATTTAAATAATGGCCGCCAGGTGGCGCGTGTAACACCAGAACGATGACGAAGCGTAGAAATAATTTTAAACGTGAATAAATAGGTTTTATGAGGACACTGCCACGGGCCGCGAAGAGGACATTACTTTGCAAAAGTAATCGGTGAAGCCTATCGCTTCCTGGTAGTAAATAATTATGATGCTAGTTAGATAACTTTGTTAGCTCACTCTATTTATTAAATCAAATAACTTTCCCACGCACCCAACACGTTCAAATAATTTATTTTATCTAAATTTTGGCAGAACAAATTAATTAAAAATTGTTTTATGACCCGCTTTATGTCAAAATATATTTAATATCATAAATTCTTCTAATATCTTGGACGTTTTCAACGATAAATTGCTTCCCTTTAAAATTAAACTACGCCAACGTTTTATTAACTATTGACTTAAACTGTATGCATGTATATATGCGTGTGTGTATATATGAGTGTAAGAATTCTTTAATTAATAATTATCATCCTCTCTTCTTTAAACAGGGTTAAAACTATTTTTTGTTTATTTTTTTATTAATGTATTTTTAGTATAATATAATATTAATTTAAGTATATTTTAGTATAACTTCACTGGTCTTATTTTTATATTATGTCATAAGTTATTAATTATTACTCATATAATCATCACTTTGTTTACTGCTGCCCGGTGTAGCTCTACAATAAACTGGCCGAACCATTGACTCTTCTCCTTCTTCCAGGGCCCCGACTTCCAGCAATATTTCAGATGCGAGATGCGAGATCTCTTACTTCTCCGGATGTCTCATACTTTGTCATTCCTCTGTGGATCGACATATCATGTCTTATCAATTCTTTTGCATCCATTCAATGCTTCAATTCCATAATATAAAATCGAGAATACATAGCATCTGACCATTCTCTTTCGTTGTACCGTATGTTTCTTATAAATAAATAAAAAATGATATTTTATACTTTTCCCACAATGCTGAACCTGTTGATAATCTATTTAATTTTTTTGTTTGTTGAATACACGTATTGATATAATTCAGTAATCCACCTAGGTAGATAGTTAAGTTGCAGAATGTCTGAATTCCACCCTCTCTCAGCAACATATACATACGGTGTAAGCACGCGGGACACAACATCCTTGGAATAAGGATTTATGAGTCTCCGAGGAGTTGTTCGCTGGGTGACTCGTTTGTTGTCCTTGCGGTACGCCAGGATCTAGGATGGTCCCTTCGATAGTAAGAAGCTGAATTGATGAATTTTTAAATTTTAAGGATGTTGTTTCTTGATATACCGACGCTTCGGTCAGGAGATATTGCCGCCGGGTCTGAAGGTTATTTTTGTACATTATTCAAGATTAAAAACAATAGGGAATGTGCACGTAGCGCCTAATTCCAAAACCCCCTAAAGCGACTATGCGTTTTTGAGTCACGGATGAAAAAGTATATTTTGAAAGAAAATATTTTTTAATTTTAATTTTTTTTCTGTATATATCGTTCTGGCAGGCATAATGGATTTTAGTTGTGAAAATTATGTTCCTGGTTGATGTTGTTTTTGAATAACTAGGAATGAAACGTATTTTTTAATTTTGGTTTTTATTTATCAATCTTTTAACCATATGTTTCATAATATTCTCACGCACTTCGCGTGTTATTTCCGTCATTTCATTTCGAATATTGTCCTGCAGTATCGGAATTGTTGTCGGCTTATTGGCGCAGATCTTTCCTTTCAAGTACCTTCGCAAAAAAAATAGTCGGGAGTCGTCAAATCAGGCCGAAATTTTTTTCCCAAAATTTTAAGCGTAGCTCGGGCTGTGTGTCAGGTGGCACTGTCCCATTGAAACCACACATGTTGCAGACTCAATTGACCCAATTCGGCCAACAATAAGTTTTTCAACATGTGACGATAGCGATCACCATTAATGGTTACAGTATTGCCATTATTATTTAGATAAAATATTTTAATAGCTTCAACATGTTATTGAGACATTTATTTTTTAAAACCATCGAGAGTGGGTGAAGCAATAGCTTCTATATGGTCCCACTCATTCGTCACCAGGTTGGCATTCTGTATTGGCGCGACTTCGTCTTGTACATAGTGACAGGACGAAGCCGCACAGTCTCCATCACATAAACCCTCATTGGCTACGATCCTTTATTTATTGAACTAATTCAATTGTGAAATTATGAAGCGGAGGAGACCAAATCGTATCCCCATCCTGCTTTGATCGTGACATGACCTCTCTGCTGTCATGTAAGAAAAGGATGCGTCCATCCTGCAAGCATACAAACACAATAGCAAACAAATCTCACAATATGGTGCAGGATAACACAGATGCCTAATATATTTGATTATTCTCACCCCTCCTTAATTCAATACGAAATCACATCTTCGTGATTTTTAGTATCGGGACAATTTCCTCGTGCTCGCCAAAACTGTTAAAAGAAATAACTTTTTTCTTGCGCGGTGCAGTGTTGCCATTTGTTAAATGTCAACTGCCAACACATCTCGTGCGCGATAGGTACCGAATATAACGTCGTAATATAGTCTTTTTAAAGGTGACATCTATTATTTATATTTAAAAGTTTTCATGTTTTGAATGGATCTCAAAAACCTTTGAGTAATACATATTAAGTAACGGCAGGATTATTTAATCTATTTTATATAATCCAGAAATCTTTGATACAGTATGATATGTAAAATAAATTATTTATCGAAAACATATTTGATTACCACCGGGGAACATTCTATCACATCTACTCACAAAAAAAGTTAAAAATGTGTATATATTTAAACTTAGTAAAACATGAGAAGTCGTGACAAAGCCGTACACATCGTGAAGAAATAACTCGTTCGGCGCTCGGCGTCGGCGTCGAGACGCCTCGTATTTTTCTTCAAATAAATATGAAATTTCAATCCACCCTTTAACTATAATGTTCGTAACGAATAAATCTATTTTATTTACCCGCTTGATTTCGTGTGTAGGTATATATTTATGCGCATGAAGCGGGCCATTATATTTGATTATATTTTCAGATAAATACGTCTGTATTTTTAAATTGTGTGCCCGCGTACGAGACGCCGTCTTATAGCGAAAATATAGTTCAACCGTGTTAAGATGCTGTGGATTCTGAGATCAAGAATTGAGAGTAACACGAAAATCGTAATTATTTAACCGAATGAGAAGTACAGCGTTAAGGGAGACCCTCGGCATGAAGTCGATTCTTCTTCTTTATCTCAATGAGAGCAATCGTGGTCCTCGAACTGCGGCTAATATTTGTGAATGAGGTCGTGGATTAATTTTTTATTATTTTATTTCAACGTTATTACATTTGTCAAACTGTGGTACAGTTTTACGGCAAAGATTACCCTTCATATAGTAATTAATCAACATTTAAAAAAAATGAAATACAACAAAAGAAACAAATAATGTGTTCGTTCACTTTATATTTTAGGGTGGTCGCTGGGGTTTAATTTAATAAGTTTTTATTGACGTTATTAAATGTTCGTGGAACATTCTACCGTTTTCACGATTGGTTGATTATTCATGTACACATTATTTATCATCTCTTTTAATAATTATACTCTATGTTACTTTTGTGTCAACTGGTAAGATTTTGCATATTGTAAATAATTTATAATAATTATCATAATACAGACAATTAATAAACAACAATCTTAATTGTAACTGTTTAATTTTATCAGAATATGTTTTATAAGATAGTACATAGCTACTCACTCCATAACTGACAACCGAGTCGACTATCGCAAAGTAAAGTGTGGTTTGAGAGGTGCATAAACTTAACATATAAAATGATGGATCACAGCTTTTTACATATATTATTAATATGCGGTTTCCAGCATATTTTTTTGTAAATTATTAAACCTAAGCTTCGTGCATCCATGATCTTGAATAACTCATTTTTTCATGGTGTTTTTATGTCTGGTAACATGGCCAAAATACCAGAATATTTGGAACTGCTTAGTTCATGGTACACGCTGCACGACGTTTAATTCTTCATGATAGAGGCGGGCTGTCTATGGTGTGCAAACCCAGCACCACCACGTTCACCACGTATGTTATATGAAGTGCTAGGTGCTCCATTGTAACGCAGATCCCTGTTTTATAGGTTATGTCGCGTTGTTGATGCTCATAAGGTTATTTATTTTATAAGCTAGCTCTGCGGAGATAATGCGAGACGATCTTATCTATGTGGGTCAGTGGATATTATCAATTCAAGTGAGAGATTTCCAATAAATAGAGGTAAAGTTATGTATTAAAATGTTTATATTTTTATTATTTATCTTTGTTTAATTAACCACTAAAATGAGTTTAAATACATCTACCGGTTTCGAAAAATACCATTTTCTTCTTCAGGATGTCATAACTAACTAAAACATATATCTTTTCTTTGACAGAATCTATTTTTAAAAATCTATTTTAAAAGAAATATTTTAATTTTATTTTTTTTATTTTTAGTACCTAACTCAAATCATTACTTAATACAAATTTACTCGAATAATTTTTAGGAAAAAATTTTAGAATGGGACTCGTAGTTAAATTTAGTTGGTTGTTTATAATTTTTTGATTAGTTTTACACGCTTTATTTATCTCCAACAATTCCAAATTATTTAATTTGTGACCAACACCGTTTATATGCAAAATTGACAATCCCAATTTTTTATCAAAATCATGACCATTTTCTATCAAATGATTAGCAAATTCTGAAAATCCACTATTGTTCAAACATCTCAAATGCTCCCTTACTCTTATATTAAAATTTCTACCCGTTTTACCAATGTAAAATGCAGCACAATCCTTGCAACTAAGTTTATAGACACCAGAATTGTTAAATTTATCATCTTTGTCTTTAGAATTTATGAGTAAATTTCCTATACTATTATTTGTATAAAATGCCGGTCTAATGTTTCGTGAAATTTGTATTAAGTAATGATTTGAGTTAGGTACTAAAAATAAAAAAAATAAAATAAAAATATTTCTTTTAAAATAGATTTTTAAAAATAGATTCTGTCAAAGAAAAGATATATGTTTTAGTTAGTTATGACATCCTGAAGAAGAAAATGGTATTTTTCGAAACCGGTAGATGTATTTAAACTCATTTTAGTGGTTAATTAAACAAAGATAAATAATAAAAATATGAATCTTAACCACAAAGATAACTTTGCTTATTTTAAAAGTATAATTAAAATGTTTATTCACAGACAGGCAAGTGGCAATGGGAGTAAATTAATCTTAAAGTAGTTTACAAGGATGTTATTACACAGGCAAATATAGATCTGGAACATAAACTGAGTTGGTAAATCATAGTTAGGAGAAGTATCACCAAATCATATTTTAGAAAGCACTTGTAAAGGCTTATATATTATATATTGTAACCGCGTAGGCTGTAATTCACTCACTAAATCTATAGCAAATATAAATGCCACACCTTGCTGATTCTATATAAATAAACTTGTGTTGGTTGCGGAGGCGATTATAGCAACGGAAGTAAGTCAGGAGACGGTTGTCAATCAGGAGATCAGGCATACATCATGGAGTAGGCGGGTTTTAGCAGAAAGAACGAACATAATTCCCTTTGTATGAGAATGCAGGAGGTCGGCGTGATCCCAGGATGGACCGTAATTTCAGAACGCGCCAGTTCGAGGTGGCTAAGTCAAGATGGAATGATGTTGATCGTATGTTAAATACAGATATCGATACAGAAAACTAATAATAATAATAATAATACTCAGCGTACGATGAGTAGTACGGCGGTCAGAAAAGCTACACGCGGTGACTTCAGAATGTTCTTGTGAATGGACCGCGTGATGCACACCGAAATGTTAATCACGATACGAAGGTTAATAGCATTGTAAATAGTATTATAATACACTACACAAACAGGAACAGTGTATTGGATGTTAAATTAGTCGGTTATGTGGATAATAACGGCGGATTACTTCGGACTCTTTCGGTATTCGAGTCGGACGGTTTTGGAAAGTACACCCGCCGGAACTGTTTACGTATCGAGCGCTTGGGGCAGTCTGATAAGAAAGAATCGACGTATCGGACATTCTATGCATAACGAGCGGCTAGATACAAAGTAGGTCTATGTGTGATCAGTATTCGGATAAAGTACAGTTATTATGAAATAGACTCACGAGATCATGTATTTCACCCAGCGTTTATCCGTTTGCTTAATAATGATTGCGGAGATGCTGTGGCCAGAGCAGGTTGAAGAAAAGAAACTGCTTACGGTTGACGCAAGTTTTTGTTGATCGAGTGCAGATATAGTTTAGAAATATATAATGAAAGGTCTACACAGACGAGGGTTTGTTGGATATCTTGACTACAAGGCAGCAGCGAGAAGAGTGAAGCTCGCGAGAGCTCCGGATGCACGTTATTGCCACCCGACGTTGGTAGTTTCGGAGTGTTTTTGCGGCTATAGGAGCTTTGTTTTACGCCCAAGTATCAGTTATGTGCGTTCAGAGGTCATCAGCGGTGATGATTTTTGTGGAGGCGATAGATAGATAGATAGATAGATAGATAGATAGCGTGTCTTCTGTTGTGGGATAAGAGAAGTTTAATTTTTATTTTCCTGGTTACGCTTCGGTGTTACGAGTATGTTAACAGTATAGAAGATAGTTAAGTAAAGCGTGGATCAGAATAATAGATAGAATAATGATAATACAGAGTATAATTCAAAATCGTTTATTGTTTTCAAGCGATTTGGTGTTCAGCTTGAAATTATGCCGCGGAAATTAGTCAGACAATTGTTTTGTAAGAGCAAAATAAATACTTACGGATGATGCGGCTACCTGGACAACGTACGGTGGAGAAATAGCGCGCCGGCGGAACGCCCGGCCAGTTCGCTCGTGACGCTAGCGCTCGTTACAGTGCCAGTTTGGCTCGTATTACACAGATGTCACCCCATGTCCAACTCACAACAGCAGCATATTTTAAATCAATGCTTAGTGGACGCCGTTTATATGTGTATCAAATTGTATTTTGTATATTGCCATCGTTTTGCAAAATACTTATGTTTTAATGGTCCTTGTAGTGAGGTGTACCAGCTGCAGGTGGCTCTTCTATTTTGAATTTATTCATTATTCTCGGCGCTCTGAAAGTGAAGTGTTTTTCCTAGAGTATGGTTATGTCTTGGGTACTTCGATTTAATGTAGTGTGCTTTATTTATTTTGGTAATGGTGTTGTTATTTTAAGTAAGTCTAATAAAAATGTCTAAGAATTTAATATTGTGGATATTGATTTAATATTAGGTTGAATGGGAAGTAATATGAAATTATTTTTCGCACTTATTTTATACTCAATAAGAGATGTCGTTGAGTATATTTGCGAGCCAAGTTTCCGTCATATCCCGATTTTGAGATTTCAACTGGTAGCCTTTGTCTCCTGCCCCTACAGCTTCTGATAACTTTCTACAGTGATACTTATGTAATAAATATTGGATAGTCTATCCGCTGCTCCTTTACGGGAGCAAATACGTTAAAAGACTACAAAGAGTAAGAACAAAAAAGTGAAAAAATGAAAAAAAAATTCAAATAGAAGTATAATAAAAACTGGTTTTACATATAATAAAGACGAAGGTATGATTAATATGACTTAATTACATGCAGTACACTTTTGTGGACCTACATAAGTTTTTAAAACATAAATAGTGCCTAAACTCACAAAGAAAATCACAATGTATCCACGGGATATCTCTTTAATTAAAGTAATACGCCTATGAAAGACAAATTACCAACGTTTGATGTTAAACAGATTGCGTGATAACAGGCGTCAGCCATTTATACTCATAAAAAAATATTTCATTCATAAAATCTGATTATCTATATAAAAACGATATGATAAAGATTTGTAAGACAGACGTAGTATACTTTTGTCAATCTAAAAAAATTTTAAAAACATAAATAATGCCTAACATAATTAGTAAACTCAAAGAAAACCATAATGTATACACGGGATATCTCATTAATTCAAATAATAAGCAATGCGCCTGTGGAAGACAAATCACATTGATGTTAAACAAATTGCATGAAAACAGGCGCCAGCCATTTATACTCATATAAATATATTTTTTTTCATAAAATAGGGTTTTTTACATAAAAACGATATGATAAAGACTTGTAAGACAGACTTAGTACACTTTTGTCAAATTTCCGAATTTAAAAAACCTAAATAGTGTCTAAACTTACAGAGAAAATCATAATTTGTTCACGGGGTAAAGAGGTATTAATTTAAATAATAAGCAATGCGCTTGTGGAAGACAAATTACAAACGTTTGATGTTAAACAGATTTAATTTAATTAAATTTTCGGACAAAGGAAAAGGAATTGAATGCAGGTATGGTATTATACATGTGTCTGTGACATGTTTTTTAATATTTTATTCTACTCCGAAATAGCTTGCCCGTAACCGTCACATTTCACTGAATAACCCAGTATATGGATATATATATATATGCGTGTATATACTTTCATCTTCGTATATTATTTGTTTCGCTCTCGACTATGTTAAGAATAATCTCTTCGTTTCCAGCAAACTTCATAAATCATCCAGTAAGACTTTACTTAAATACATTCATCACAATGGTCTCAAAGTATTAAAATAAATTAATTACCCGGCCCTTCGAAATACGAATGGGAGCGACAAGGGTAGGAGGAAGATGCCGAACTGTGAACCGAGCACAGCGCACGGTGGTCCATTCAACATTTCAAGCGATCTAAGTAAGAATTTCTCATTTCTCGCAAAAATTAAAAAATCGCACTTTCTTACAATCTCAGTCATGTCACGAACGATTGATACAAATTTGAGTGTCTTAGAAGAGGCAAACATTCCCATTGTCGAAATCACGATCCTGAAGCCCCAACTACAATCGGCAGGTCATTGCGTGCGTATGGATGATACACAACTTCCCAAACAAGTTATGTTTGCGTAGCTATCTTACGATAAAAGAAAACAGGCTGAAGGCGAATCTGAGTCGATGTGGTATAGATCCTGAACACAGGGCAACCGCGGCCTGTGATCGAGGACAATGGTGTCAAAAAGTCCATTGTGCAGGGAAACTTGAAAAAAGGGAAAGATCCGCCCCTCAAAACCTCCATGGACAAAGTGATAGATAACATCAGTTGAATGAATATGGTGTAAGAAAAATAAGATAAATACCTTAACCAGATGAGTCTTGGCTCGTAATGCACCTGTACAACTCCCAGTTCAGGGTCTTTCCAGCTAGATTCAATGCATCCATCTACCGCGTGACACTCTTCCAGGTCATTTTCGTCCCAAAGTTGTGCCCAGAACAATCTCCTATTCTAGGCTGTCACTTTGATACATATGTGGTTGAAGTATTGAAATAATCAATATTTTTAGTATGTCCAAATCTTTGCACAAATTAATTACTGGGATTTTATCCCCTGGGGGATTGTCATCAAGATATAGATGTTTCATAGACGAAGCTATTATTTTTGAAGTCTTGGGTATTACAGGGCTTAATGGTCTAAATATGAAGATAAAAAATTGAAAAATACTACATTTTCAGATGTATTCTAGTATATGTTAATAATTCGAATGAATTTCTTATATACACATAAAGGATATAACCCCATACTTCAAAAAAAAAAACAGTCTCAGCGACATCTATACTGTTACATGAGAATGAATATCAAATTTTCAAAAAAATCCATAGATGGCGACAGTATAGTTGGTAATAAATAATTAAAATGTTTCAACATATTAACATATATATAGCATCCAAAATTTTGGTAGATGTGGAGCATCTAAAATAGGTGAACGATACATTGTGTAAAGTGATCACTTAAGCCAGCCGATGATAGGTCGTAAGCCTTTTAATACCCAAGACTTCCATACTTCTCATGAAAAAATAATAGCTTTGTCTCTGTAAGACATCTATATCTATTAAAATAATCTTTTGTTCACTGCTGTAGGGCTTACTGTAATTAGATTTGTTGTAGGTTTGAAATATTTTCTAAATAAATATCAGATATCTTAATTATTTTTATTATATTTTAATGAAAAATATATATAGAAACATTGAGTAATTACAGGGCTTACAACATGTCTTCAATTGGCTTAAGTGATCACTTTATATATAGGACGTTCACCAATTCTCACCTCTCTATATCCACATTTATCAAATTTTTAAAAGTTTTATATATGTTAGTAAGTGGACTCGCTTCGGGTATCACTGCACCATCGCCATCTATGGACCAAATTTGATAATTACCCCAAATTTTAACATATATTTTAGCTTCGTCTCAATGAGATATCTGATATTTATTTAAAAACAGTACCTTTGTAGGTAATAATCCAGTAATTGTGTGTTCTTGGACGCATTCACATATCGCTAAATATTTTCTTACTGATCTTATGTTAAAGTTTATTTGGCATCTTTACGTCTGCTCATTTTCTACATTTTTTATACAATTTGTTCTCTAATTAATGAAAATTAATATTTATAATAATATAATATTAACAACGTGCATTGATACCTTCTACATATTTGATCAGCTTAAGATCAATTTATTATTTGTCAAGTGAGCGACTTTTTTTGGGATACTGATAAGTTGGATTATTATCATTATTATTGTGATGTCCTTGTGTGTCAGAGCGCCGCACCGCCGACGCGGGATGAATGTATATGTGTGTGTGTGTGTGCGGGAATAAAAGGAAAATCTAATTTGCGTTACCGAGACTAGTTATACACCTTGTACCTTAATTGTATTTATTCGTGTAATAAAAATTGTAATTGTCACATAAGAGTTTCTTATCGACCTTCAACAATCAACTATGAGGTATTTTTTTTGTAAAGAAAGTTATTTAAATGTGTATATTTTAGGAGCACTGTAAATAAAACATTTCAAATCCGCTGTCTGATGGAGAAATCGTACATAATATATTAAGCGAAATCGAAAGCAGTGTACCGTACGGGGCAAAAAAAAAACTGACACTACTATTGAAATAAAATAGAAAGGCTGTGTTTCGATTTTTGCAGCCATCTACCGGTGAATTCTTGGAAATATATAAATAGCGCGAGCTATTTTCTGGGAATTTTCGAACTACGCTAGAAAACAATTTGACTATAAAAGCCCGTCCGGCGGGTTAACTTATCCATTATTCTCTAACACACCGTCCATGCTGTATACCTGGTGGCAAGTTGACATTTATTCAAACTATCGTAGAACTTCTTGACCTACGTGTGTCTCTCTTCTTTATCAAATCACCCAGGCATTCGGCTATCGAATATAAAGTGTTTATTAAGGGAACACATTTTTTCTGTGAAGTTGTAATTATTCAGAACACAGGTCTGCGATATTTTTAATACAAATTAAATGTATCAATTTTATCGAAAAATATTGTTGTTGCCACCGTGACTCGAACCCGGATCAAAGATATTTGAAATTCCGTAAAAATAATGTAGATGGCTTTCAAATAATGGAACGATAGATGTATTAATTTGAAAAGTGTAATATATAGGTTGGAAAATTTGTCGTCAATCCACTGTGTTGGTACAGCATAATCGGATAATGCACGTTTCTCGGATTGGAAGAGATCCAGGTTTGAACAACAATATTTTTCGATATAATTGATTTTGTATGTATATCTTTCTAATGAATACATTTAATTTGATTATAAAGTTTTTATTTATTAGAAAAAACACAAATAAGAGTTTAAGGGAATTGGACAATAAAAAAAATGACATAAATAATTTACATCTTAACATATTTCACATAGACAAGAAAACAGTAGGGTGTGTACAAAAGATAAACACAAAAAAATATAAGGAAAATCCTTTACACATTCCATTGAAGAATATTGTATTAAATATTGGCAACGAAACAGAAAATATATCAATGTCGGTAAACAAATCACTGTTAACTCAGCACATTCTCACTATAGGAGAGAGTAAAATTACAAATATTAAATACTAATTGTTTTTGCGCTACCGGGATACGAACCTGGATCTCTATTTCCAATCCGGTGAAGTACAATACCAATTGTGTTATAGCGTCAGTACAGTATTTTTCATGACAAATTTTCGAACCTATATGTTACACTTTTTCAAATTAATACATCCGTCGTTCCATTATTTGGAAGCCATCTATATTGTTTTTACGGAATCTCAAATACCTTTGAGTAAACCGACTGTAGACGCCAAAATTATCAATTCATTTTTATTAAATTTTGGACACATTGATACAACTTATATATTATTAAGGAGAACACATTCTTATTGTGATGTTGTAATTATTCAGTACATAGGTCTGTGATGTTTTAAATACTAATTTAATGTATTAATTATAAATATATACACATAAAATCAATTTTGTCGAAAAAAAAGTATTAAATTACAAATGAGACACCTCCTGCATCAACACTATAGATCTGAATTATGAGTGCCATATCATCCAATGGTATATTAAATAACAGTATAAAATAAATTAAAGTTATATATATATATTATAGTTACAATATGATGTCTAATAATTTAAGTAGCTCATGGTGTACAGCATGCATAATTTTACTAAAATTTTATTTTTCAATTGGTAGATTGCTTTTTTTGTATTATCGCTTCGTTTACTAATCTCATTTAAATTTTTTTACAATTCTGAACACTGTCTATAGTAGTACAGTTGTTTACGCGCCTTGTTACTTCGATTGTCACCACTGGGTTTCCTGGTTTATAATAATGTACATGTGTGTGTGTGTGTGTGTGTATTGCCGCCCTTTTTTCGGAAAGCTAAGAATACGGTAAACGACAGACGTTTATTTACATCCCGTGCTTCGACCAGTCGAGAGGTCCAAATTCACAAATACAAGACAACCCAGCTAAAAGAACAACAACATGGGACCAGAAAGACAGCAAAATTAAAAAGGTTAGTGCGGTTCATATATCACATGTTTGCTTATTGTTTAACGGAAACCTAGGAACCAGCCATCGAAGGAAGTGTTTACATAAACAACAGTAGTGCGAAACTTGTGAATAATACCGAAATTGTTTTGAAGTGGATATTTCACGAAACAACTGATTCCGCACATTAGCCAGCGACGCGCGCAAATGGAAACAAATGTCTGCTTCCGTCATACGCGCGACGGATGAGCGGGCGGCCGCGGCCGATGCTCTCGCAAAACCGCCGCAAAAAAAGTGCACACATTTGTCACCGGGCTAATCCCGCGCGCTCGAGCGTGGGCGCGTTGAGTGCCCGTGAGGGATCGGTCCACATTTATAACACCCTCTCTATAATAAATTTTTCTCCCCCCCTCGCCGCTAAGAGCCCCGCAATAAAAAAAATACGCCTGTCATAACTGACAACTGACACGCCGGCGTGCGAATCAAATATCCACAAGATGTAATTTACAAAGTCACTTTATTATCAAATTTACAAATCGTCCAGGTTCGTGATCTCCGTGAATTTCCGCCCTCTTGACTATGCTCCTTCACTTTCTCGGCATCCTACAGTTCATAGGGCAGTCATCGGAGAAGTGCCTGTTGCCTTTTCTACTTGGTCACTCCAACGGGTGTGGGATTTTTCCTTTCAACTACAACAAGCTTCTTCAGTATGATGCATGTACCAAGAAGCTAAAAATAATTATTCCAATTTGACTGCGCCACTGTGGTAACTTTGGAAGCACCACCAGATTCCCTTGGATTCTATCCTCTCCTTGTACTCTCGAGTTGCATGGGTTGAGTCCTTGAAATAATAACTCAGTGTCCCATGTAACAATTATACTTTATTATAAATATTATGAAGTTGACAATTATATAACTCAGAGATAGACTAGTAACTATTGCGAAGTGGCGATGGAAAAGAGACCCGTTCCCCCAGTGACGGCCTCTTATAACTATTATCCCCCACTACTCATCTAACACACACATACACACACATGTCCAAAGTAACCGTTCTCACACTTTCTTTTTCCCAAGATGCCCAAAAAATTATATTATTCATCTCAGATAAATAGTTGAGAGTTTGTACTTGATGCTCTTGCAGAATCTTTTTCTTCGGCGGTCCCTCGTTATGGTTATCGATTGTGAGTTCGAGTGTGGATGAGGAGTCCTATTCTCGAACCATACACCCTTCCACATGTTGTGCAAGTGGATCATCAGTGAGGGATCTGGTCGGTAATTACGTCAGCCCTCTTCTGTTTGCAAATTTCCTCTGCGCAATGTACTTTTTCACTTCATTTTCCTCGATCCCAGACCGCATCTAGTCAGATTCGCCTTCAGGGTATCTTTGAATATTTTCCTCGGTCCACCCTGTCTTATTTTGCCGTGAGATAGTTGCACGAACATAACACTGATAACACACCCTGCAAAACGGAGATATTCGTGCTTTATAAAACGCGCTTTATGATACGCTTTATACATTTTTTTATTTATTTATTTGAGCAGAATATTCTCAAATAGATCCTCAATAGACAGTAACTCACTCTACCATGGCCTTAGATATCTTGAAATTTATTGTACACAATTACCCAGGTATGTGAAGTATCCTATTCTCTTGAGGGATCCCACTAGGTTTCAGTTGCAGATTGGTGCAGAATTTAGGGATTTGCTGTGCGCAGTCATCAGCATAGCTTCATTATGAACACAGTTGTTGCTTCATATTTGATCGCATCAACTGAGATTAAAATGTCTTCCAATCGTCCTAAACTATTTCCAACCACGAACCTAACAACAGAGAGGTGCAGAGCGAAGAGTGTTCAGATTGACCCCTGTCAGTTTTAAGATTACCGCTGTCGTATCCTCGTGTGGTAAACGAAGTAGTCTCATTCGTTTTTCAGGTCGTCCAAATTGACCCAACACTTTGCAGATAGCTTAACGGTTTACTGAGCCTTGCAGAAATCCACAAAAGGAATGAAGATATCATGATATATTCAGTTAGCTATTTATTATTGTTTTTAATATTCTACGTGCGCGTAAGTAAGAACTAATTTAAACAAGATAAATAGTACAAACAGAAAAAAAATAGAGACGAAACTAAAGACATGTAAGAAACAAAGTAAAGAACAGTAGAGTAAGAGACGCAGTGAAAAGAATTTACTGGATAAAAGTAGGTTAAAATAACTAGATATGAGAAACAAGTAAAGTAAATGGATAATAAAGATATGGTAAAAAGAACAGAATAAATTGAAAACAAAAACATAGTAAAATTGAGGTAAAAAAACAGGGTTAGAATATAAACTAGTAGAGAGTAAACAAAAAATGACAAGAACGAGGTAGTATAAAAGAACCGAAAAGAATTACAAAGAACGAGTAGTTTTAATCATTATCTAATCTATGGACCTCTTCCAGCTGGCTTTTTTTAATTTTGAAAAGCCATTCCATTTATGACATATTTTGCAGTAGCTTATAAAACATGCATGTCTTTGAGCAAAGGATATTTTCATTAACGGTACAGCTAGCATTCTGAGGGTTTTTCCTACGAATAGTTGACTGATATTTAGCACCTAGAGTGCCACATTGAAAGGATTTATTGTTTCGCTGCAGGGAAACTTCTTACATTTCGAAAATGTTTGTCACATGGCGTCACTTCAATTTTCCATATTTGCTTCACGTTGGCGAGCGTGAGATTAGCGCATGTTTTATTTTTAGCTCCACCACGTGTAGCTCTTTTGTATTATCATCCGATAATTACTTCTTTTGCTTTTTGTGCTGCCTGTACCTTTCTTTAAACCCCTTACAGTTTAAACAACTTGTAGAAAACTTATTGCGATTCGAATTAATTGGAATGCGGGTCGATGGATTGTGAAGCTGGAGTGCTCATTATTTAAAGTGGAATAGTATTTCAAGTATTCAAAGCTAATTTATAAAATAATTACATTCCCTCATTTCCATTGCAGTCTACAACACACAATCATATAACTTTTCCACGTCATTTTTATTACAATCTGTTGTCATTTTATAACTAAATTATTTTAGAAAACTTATAATATAGAAAGTATATAAATACAATTAAAAAAATAACCCTTCAAAAATGAAGGCGAATTAATTGTTTATACAAAATATATGGATAGGTCTGCTATCAGATTACTCAAAGGTATTTGAGATTCTGTAAAAATAATGGAGCGATTAAATGTATTAATATCAAAAAGGTAACATGTAAGTTCGAAAATTTGTCGCTAAAAATATTGTCGCTGTAGCATAGTTGGATAATTCGAATACCGGTGGCGCAACAGCAATGTTTTTCGATAAAATTGATTTTATGTGTATATATTTAATTCATATTTTAAATTAATTAGAGATAAAGTGTATTTAAGATGTTTGAATAATAATAATGGTTTTTCAGAATATGCTAATGATTTGATAGAAAATGATGATATTTTAGATAGAAAATTGGGATTGTCTATTTTACATAAAAACAATGTTGGTCTTAAATTGAATAATTTGAAACCATTGAAAATAAACAAAGCTCGTTAAACTAATCAAAATATTATAAACAAACAACGAAATATAACCACAAGTCCCGTTCTAAAAAAAATTCTAATAATTTTGTAATTTATGTTAGGTACTAAATTAATTTTTTAAATAATAATTGTTTTTTTAAAATAGATTCTGTTTAAGAAACAATATAACATATGTTTATGATTAGTTAATGACATCCTTAAGAAGAGAATTTCAGTTTTCGAAACAGGTATTATATATGGTTAATAAAACAAAGGTAACAATCTAAAATAACTAATATATCTGCACATCGTAAGCTGGATGTAATCGAAATGGTATATTCAACAGTTCTTTCATACAATTATCCATATAGACGTGAAGTTGAACAACTGTGAAGAGTGTTTGATTTGTTTGATTTACATACATGCTATACTTCCATCACATTGGGATGCGATAATCATGATGCTTATAAGTTTATTTTCTTCTTCTTCTTCTTCTTCTAGTGTCTTATTCGTTCAACAGACTTTGGCTATCATCACAGTGGACTGGCTAAACCATTACCTTAGATTCTTCACCCATGATGTTTTCCTTCTTCCAGGGTCTCAGCAATCGTTCCCTGCATCATGAGGTACAATTACTCAAACATTTTTTTCATAACATCTTCATTTGTAAGTCTACTTTGAGCAATCATCTGCAGATCCACATCTCAAATGCTTCAAGTCGTCTAATAATTTCTTCGGTATGTATCCATGCTTTCATTCTATAAAATAATACCAAGAACTCATAAAATATGCAGTTAAAGGTGGAGATCATAACTGCAGAATATCTTTTCACGAGCTTGATTAATACTATATGATTTCAATAGAAGGATTCCATCTATCGTTTATATAACCATAACCGGAACCTTCTTCTTATCAACCTCCACAGATCCAATTCTTTCGAACAATTGTCCACGTTCAGTTTAAAAAGTCGTTCGATGAAAGCAGACGGAACATTTTTTAATTTCATCGTGTTGCCATTTAAAAAAATATATAATATACACTTCCTGAACGCGGGAACCTTTATCCTGGTGATAATTTATTAGTTGTCCGCTGTAATCCGGCATCAAAGAGACACCTGGTGAGTTATCTTGTAAACAAGAATTTTACATTTAAGCAGGGACACGAACCATTGTAGTTTTTATGCCCTGTTAATGTTTTACATTTGTTATTCATTTCGCTTAATTATATTTGTTGATAGCATCCCTTGCTTAACCCCTTTAGACGTGTTTTTTTAAAATTAATTAAGCTATTTTATATTCATATTGACGTTGTATAAAACTGACGCAGAGATAAAAATGATAATATTTTAGCCTGGAGACAATCTCTGAGACAGGGATTATGCTTTTAATAGTAAAATAATCACCTTTCTCGTACCTCACTTCATGCCTGTTATGCGTAAAAGTCAAATGTCAGTCCATTGACCTATGGCAGGGGTCGGCAGACATGCGCCTCTTTTCATATAATGAGTGTTTTTTTAGAGGTTTGTTTTTCGAATTGGCATCACTTTTTCCAGCGACGGCTAATTTGACAGCTGACAGCTTATTTGTGGTCAGTTTGATTTGCCATTTCACCATGAATAGACTTACGCCAGAGTAACGTTTGCAACTTGTGTAAATTTATTTCAAAAATCGTGGTCCAGTTCGCGAAACTTACCATCCGAGCAAGTAATTCCAATAATCATGGATCGTTTTCGCACCACGCATACACTAATTGATAATTGATGAATCGCGTAAACACTATACTAACACACTATACTAAGCAGATACTAACAACAGTGGAATCTATCATTCGTTCCGTATCCGAAAAATTCGAAAGTATTCGACTTTTACACATACGCATTCAGTTCAAGGTCTTCGAATATTGAATACGCATTCGTTAACAGCATCCAACGTACAAAAAACGACTTTAATGTTTATGGGTATAATGCACAGAATAGCATACATATTACGAAGTGGGCGGGTGTTTTGAGAAATTTGTTTGTGTGATGAATTTTTGACAGTTTGGCTTAAAATACAAGCTGAATGATTGAAATATTAATTGTTTATTTAATTCATCATTAAAAATTTTAAAATACAGAAAATAATATGGATACTTCACCAACGTGACCTAACGCTGTAAACGAAAATAGTGAATTGAGTGAGTGTATAACTAAATATGAATTAAATATATTAATTAGAAAGATATACATATAAAATCAACTCTATCGAAAAATATTGTTGTTGCGCCACCGGGATTCGAACCTGGTTCTCTTTCCTAACCGGGGAAGGTGCATTATCCAACTATGCTACAGCGACAATATTTTTAACGACAATTTTCGAACCTGTATGTTACCTTTTTGATATTAATACATTTAATCGTTCCATTATTTGAAAGAGCCATCTACCTTATTTTTACAGAATCTCAAATACCTTTGAGTAAACTGATAGCAGACGCCAGTGTATAATTGAATCATTGACAAGTAAAAGTTTTGTGTCTTGAATATTTTCGGAAAAAAAAACACTCTGGATATTGAAAAACCTACAGCATCCCTTCTACAAATGGTCACGTAGCTCACGACTGTATTGTGGATTAGAGTTTTAAATAAAAATCTTGATTTTACCTCATTTATTTTTCATTATTAAAATTTATCTTGCGGCTCTATGAAAATTTTGAGATTCTGTTAACTTAATATTTGACTCTTTTTACTAAAAAGTCTGCCGACTCCTGAGACATATGGCAGATATAAATTGCAGTCACTGGTTTAAGAAAAATGTACTTTATTAATGACTTCATAATGTTGTATGGGTCATCCCTTAAATAGTGCGGTATTTTTATACTTTTTTTATTTTTCAAAATTAAGATAAATTAAGTTTTTTTTCAATCTAAAATATACTCTCTTTCATTTTCTACAATACTCTTACATCTTTTTAGTAGACTTGAAAGGCCCCTTTTCAAAAATTCACTAGTCCGTGACAAAAAATACTTTTCCAGTACTGGTGGATTGTATGGATTAAAATTGTGGTTTAGTTGATGCAACATAAGTAAATAATGACAGATGGATCTGGCCTACCTTGATCTAAGTTCTGGGCTGGACGACAATTTTTACCTCCACTAGACTCGCACTTTTGTAGTGAAGAACGTAGATCTCACTGCACTTCCGGATGCTAAAAAACACTGATTCTGTTTCGTGGTCCGGATGTTATGCATGGCGTTACTCTTGACCCTTAAAATAAACACAAAATCTGCGTCGAAATCCATAATTAGTTGGACAGAGCGGGAAAGATATATTAAAGTTTATTGGATAAACGGAATACACATAGAGTCTCAACTTGCGTCAACAAGTACTGTTCTGACCTCGTCTACAGAATTCATATTTTTTTGGCCCAAATGATTTTGAAGACTGCGGCATAGATGATAATCAGACAGGACAATGTCCTGCGAATATGGTGGGTGGAGCATCGTTTCCAAAAAACATGGTGTTTGATATTTATGACAGATCCACGGATGTCCGATCGCTGTGCGCGTATGTGAATACTGCATTATGTTGACTTTACCTATCTGTCCCCCTCCCATACCCTATACCTCAGAGCACGACTTTTCTGCGTGTGTTGTTTACGACTTTTGAACTGTCAATAAGTGAGAACGTCTCGCTTGTTCTCGTCACACTGACTTGAATTACTATTAAAGATTAATTAAAAGATAAGGTGATCAGCGAAGAAGTTTACTAAAGTTCAGGAGAGCTGTGACTATAGCTGAGAAAATTCAGGTAAGTTGTGCTTCCTGGTTGATCCTTGAGCCCTTACTGTTCTGTCCCTATGACAAATTCCCACCATCCATCCTACACCCCTTGTGTAAACACTTAGTATGCGCAGCATTAAACGCCAATAACCACATCTCGAAGGCGTCGAGCATGTTTCTTTCTTTCTCAGGATTCACATTTCGACTCAGTACAGAGCTACGGAAAACATCAGGGCTTCAACCAATCGCATTTTTCCCTTCATGTTTGTCTTACTTTCAAAATAAATTAGTATTTAAAACATCACAGACCGTCTGTTCTGAATAATTACAACTTAACATTAAGAATGTGTGTAACACAAGACAAACAACAAACATCTACACACCAGTTCCGAGAGCAACAACGACATTTTATCAAAGATTCTACATGTTCTTAGCTCCGAAACTGTACAACACACTCAGTACCGACTGGAAATCATTTAATTCCAATAAGATTACACAAATATGGACCCAATATATGATCCAATCAGGTGGAGATGAATAAGAAGCATGGCTATCCAACATTCTAATATAATTTCTACAATACCTACACTAATAATTCACTAGTCCTACAACACTCCCACTACATATATTTTAATTTTATTTTTACTTTTTTATACATATTTTTAATTCTCTTTTTATTTCTGTCGATGATTTAAATAACACCACAACAACACGGAAAAAATCTGGCTTCAGTCTAGCAAAGTAGCCAGGACAACGCTGTATATATCAGAGGTGAAGTCTACTCCATCCCACACAATAAACTATGAGTTTATTATGTATAATATATTCACCTCTGTTAGAACAAAAATATGCGTCATCTAATAAATAAAAAAATATATATTAATAAATTCTCCTAATAATTCAAAATAAATAGTTTTAGGTATCTAGCTGATGTTTAAGAGTATTCTCAAATTGAACACCGCATACATGGGTCAGCCCTACTAATCTCATGTGGTAATATTTGAATACAACTCCAGAAAAACGGTACTAATTGAGAACGATGTTCAGAAAAATGTGTAAAAAATCGAAACTTTTAACATAGAAAGATGAAGCATCTCTAGATGTATTATGTATGAAGTAAGGATTTTTCGGAAGGGCGTTACAACCAGTAAATTTTTCGACCTGTACGACGAGCCGAAAATCATAAAATTAGAGAGGCTTCGATGGATAGTCCATGTACAGCGTGTATTCGGCGCACAAGGCTTCTTAAATAATAAACTCCAGGGAAGATTTAGATTAGATAGACCCAAAATGGATTGGCAATATAAATAGCTATCGACTCTCGGGCATTATTCGCATGTTCGACGCCTATGCGTACTAAATTAAACAGCAGTCACCTTGGATTTTTTTTTTTTGGTCACTTTTTATTACATAATTTTTGGGGATCTCGTTTACGTGGGAAAAAATATTTAGTCGAGTTCGTAAGCTGCATTTGAAATTAGATATTGTACTGCATACACTTTGAGTTATATTTTACGATCAAATGATTTTGACTGTGTATATTGTGATGCAAATGAAACAGGCCCCGGCAGGTATTATAGACTGAATCTACTCGCTTTTGCGGCGGACGTCAGTACGCGAAGTGAATAGAGTGACTTGGCCCGTCCGAAGCGCTAGCTGTATGCGTGTATTCTGTTGCACATACGAGGGCGGAGCATGGGGTAAGCAGGTGCACGCGGTCTCTCTCTGTTCCGTCCGTTTTCATACTCCACGCACCACTGCCGGCAGATTTAACCCAGATAGCAGATGGTAGAAAAAAACAAAATAATAATAATGAAGCTACCCAGCAGCAGCAGTTCTCCGGAGGATCTCGCATCTGAGCAGATCCTGACGGAACCTCGATCTACTCCCTCCAAACTCCACTGCAGCATGGCACGGCTGCGTTGTAGAATAACAATGCCAACCTGGAGGCGAATGAAAAGGACCGATATGTCCCGGGTGAGCGGAGGAACGCCGTTCGCTGTTGTTGATGAATGTAACTGCACAGAAAAACTACAGCCGTGACAAAAATATAACTCATTATGTGTGCATTACAAAAAGAAAAGTTTTCATGATGCATCGCAAAGTGATCGCCACGTTAATTAATAATACAGTGACGCTTGCCTCTAATAGTATGAAACACGTATTTCATTATTGAGGCGTACATCAATTATGCAAATCTATTCCGTACCTATTACATCACATTATGCAGTTTACAAAGGGTTGGAAATCAAATTAATTAGTTCAATAATCAAGCAATAGTTTCCATGCATATTGAACCTCCTGGTTGTTCTATACCATGTATCGGCAACTATTAATGCCCATGGTATATTAAGCGGCACGCATCGAAGTGTTGAGAACACCATGTTCAGAGGAAGCTCTGATTCGGTAAATGTTGCGTTTGATGGATTCAATTGAAGACATGATTGTAGATATTCCCCGCATATCCATCTTGTCATTGTCTTCCAGTGACTCCAATTGCATTCAAAACAAAGATTGAATTTCTTTTTTTTCATGTGCTAGGTTCGACAATCTTCGAATGACTTGTATGTTTACTAAATGTATGTAGAATAAATGTGAAGAGGTCCTGAATGCAAAGCAGAGTTCCTGGCCATTCAAGTCGAAAATCTAGACGACAATACATCGCAAAGCAACCGGTTACCCTTTTTCCCTGGCTACCTTTGCGGGACCACCTCCAATGGGCAGCTCTAGTCACTAACTTTATGGTGCAATTTAACTTTCAACTTGTTTAAATTAAATAAACGCCAACCGTTCGCGAGTCCCGTTTCATTTCATCAACCTGTTCTAGCTATTAATTTGCAACATTTGTATACACTGCTTGAGATCTGAAGGAGATTATACCACTCAGACTCACCTTAAAAACAAATCTTTCTGATATTAATAACCTACAAATATCACTCACCCCACATCGGTGACTTAATTCACACACCAAAGTAAACTCTTACAATCCTTACAGATGCACGAGTTTAAAATTTAAGATGAACAAAAATATATCTCAGATGAACAAAACGTGTGAAGCTGCCAATTTATTTTAGAACACTAATTTTAAATATACAATGAAACCTTTTTAAAAGTCAAAATCTAGTCTCCGATATCTATAAGTCCATGTCCAATTTATGACATGAAATTAATTAAGTCTAATATGGTTAATTTCCTCAAACATATTATAATTCATTTTTATTATGATGTATTTACAGGGTGGCCCAAAAAAAACATCTCGTAAAATGTGATATAATTACATCAACATTAGTTTAACTATATCAACAATAGCTTAAACAGTTTACTAATTTACTTAATTACCTATTTACCTATATTACGTTTTATTTTGACAATTTCCGGTAGCCATCTTTGATAATTAATTTTCCCATTGTTTATATTTGCTTTTTTCAAATTGTGGCCCAGAATGACAAAAATCACTGCAGAAGACCTTATTCTGATCAAAAATTTGCGAATTGAAAAACGTTGGGGTGCTAGGAAAATAATCAAAGAGTTTCAAAATAAAGCCTGGAGTATAGCTAAACATTACAGCAGGACGGAGCTCCATCTCACACAGTCAGAAATACAATCAACTTTCTTCGTCGTGAGAATGTTAATTTCATCGAGCCAGGCATGTGGCCACCGAACAGCCCAGTAGATGATGTAGTATGGGGTGTTTTGATGATTTCTGATTAGCTAAATATTGTGCAAAAAAAATTATACTAAGATTTATAATTAATTATATTATGGTTTGAAATAACACGTGTTACGAGATGTTCTCACTTTTTTTGGGCCACCTGTATGGTTACTTCATGAAATTCCGAGAATTTTTCGGAGAATTTTTGCGAAGGTAGAAGTATGGGATTTTGCGAAACCATTCATATTAATTTAATACAAATTAAATGTATTAATTAGAAATATATACCATATAAAATCAATTTTATCGAAAAATATTGTTGTTGCTATCGGAATTCAAACCTGGATCTCTTCCAATCCGGGGAACGTACATTGACCGATTATACTATACCAACACAGTGCTTTGATGACTAATTTTCGAACCTATATGTTGTACTTTTCAAATTAATACATTTATCGTTACATTTTTTGAAAGCCATCTTTTTTTATTTTAATGGTACCTCAAATACCTTTGAGTAATCCGATAGGAGACGCCAGAATTAATAATTTATTTTTATTAATTTTGGACATGTAAAACCCACCAACAACATCGTCAAAATTCTACTCAATTCAAAAATAAAAATTAATATATTAGAAAAAAGCTGAATGTATGAAATAACTAGTGGAGATTGCGATAAAAAGTATACAGGACAAAACACAAGAAATCTAAGTACGAAAATAAATAACAAATAACAACTTCTCGGAATTTACTAACCACACATTTGAAACATACCACTCTTTCGATAGTCATAGACTGAAACTTCTTCACTCGGTACCATATAAAGGATTAATAATGAACAATTTGAAAAATGTTAAAATAAAAATTAACTTAAATTCGGGGAAAACACTTGACATTCCCCAACACTTCGATTTTACTGTCCATATTTTCGTTAACGATCGAAACCTCAATACAATACTGTATTTAGTTCATTTATCACCTGATGATGAGAGGGAATAAGTGAAAATAGCCCAACGTGTGTGTAATACAAAGTTTAGTTGTGAAATGCAAAATAATCATGTTACAACACAAAGTAGCCGCCATGTCAATTCATGATATTATGATGAACAGATCTTTCTCATCTATTCATATAAAAATACAGGGAATACGTAGTATCAAGTTACTCTCAAATCCAGTTCGGTGACAGATCTTCATTAGCATGTAGCTACTGACTGACTGCTGCTAATCAGGCGTTTTACTATTTAGTAGGCTTTAAAAGAAAAAAAACAGATGTACCTGCAGGTATTATCAGCACTTCCTGCATGCTCCTGAGAACGTGTAATCATGGTCCAATTATAATATCATCTGAATATGTATCTCGTTAAAAGTGATTTAGAGCCGCCGCTGCTCGGGTTGATCAATCTCAATATGTATGCAAATGGACGCACTTAGTGAGATTGCACCGTGGGCGGATGTGAGATATCCATACAGTCACGGCAACAGTGTAAACTAAGTGAAATAATGGTATATACGTGTTACAACAGGAGACTGGCGTAGTTGTAGACGTGGAATCTGAGTGGCGTATCTCATGTAAGATAACTAATATAATGGAATAAGGGATTGAGTCAATAACAGATTAAATATATTAATTAGAAAGATATACATATAAAATCAATTTTTATCGAAAAATATTGTTGTTGCGCCACCGGGATTCGAACCTGGATCTCTTTCCTAACCGAGGAAGGTGCATTATCCAACTATGCTACAGCGACAATATTTTTATGTTACCTTTTTTAATCGTTCCATTATTTGACAGAGCCATCTACCTTATTTTTACAGAATCTCAAATACCTTTGAAATGATAACAGATTATGTTAATTAGTACTCTAAAAAAAAAAACAAAGCGCTTTAGATCACCGTTATAATAAAACAACGCACGGTTGTGTGCTCACTACACTTTGCGATGATCGACTCGGCTGTGAGTTATGGAGTGAGTAGTAGTATAAAACATAAACTGATAAAATTAAACAATTACAATAAAAAATATTTGAATATGTTCCAAGAACACACAATTACTGGATTTTCACCTATAAACAAATGATTCCGTCTGCGGAAGACTTGGCACGACCAGGTAAACCAGATAATGGATGATAGTCCTGTTAGAAGCCGCAATAATCATCGAGCGTGTATGTGAAGATGTATGAATGTGGATGAGGCGAGAATTGTGTGTCAGAACAGAAGAGTGTGGCTATCCTCTCTGCCTACCCCCGCGGGGAAACGGCGTGATGGTAAGTAAGTAAGTAAGTAAGTAAATATAATAAAAAAATAGCTTCGTCTCCATGAGATATATATATATAATTAAGATTCTTAAAACTTAATAAAGATGATTATTACAAATTATTTCCAATATGCTAAATATTACCGGTTGATGAAAAAGTAACATGTGATATTATTATACATAGAGGAGATGATAAGTGATGTTCCACCATAGGTACTTTACCAGATCGTCGGGTCGAACCATGGGAGCAGAATGTGTTATACTATTAATATTTAATAACATTAATAAAGACTTATTAAACATTATGAAAAATAATGAAACCCCAGTGACTATCCTAAAATATAAAGTAAAAGAATGCTCCCACCTTATTACCATCTAATTATTTGTTTCTTTGTTATATATCATAAATTGTAATTTAATATATACTAGGTTTATTATTTTTTAAATTTAAGTTTTTAGACAGATATGTTCCATAACTACCTATCAGGATGTGAAAGGATATAAAAAGTGTCGATACGTTATGGAAAGTATCCGAAGTGAGCGCCACACCTCGTGACCAGCTAGAGGTACGTGTATTTGTATTTTTAAGATGAGAAATATCAATTTTGTCGTTAAAATCCATTATTTTAGATTGTTAATATTATGTTACTTAAAGAATTAAATATAATATATGTTTGAATAATAGTGGTTTTTCAGAATTTCCTAATCATTTGTTAAAAAATGATCGTACTTTTGATAAAAAATTATTGTCTATTTTACTTGTATACGGTGTTGGTCTTAAATGAAACAATTTGGAATCATTGGAAATAAATAAAGCTTGTTAAACTAATCAAAATATTATAAACAAACCACTAAACATAACCACAAGTCCCATTCTAAAAAAAAATATGTTATCATTTATATTAGGTACTAAATTTATTTTTTAAATAATTATTGTTTTTTAAAAATATATTCTGTTAATGAAACGACATAACATGTTTTTGATTAGTCAGTGACATCTTCGAAACCGGTAATTCATTAAGTGGTTAGTGAAACAAGGATATAAAAATAAGCGAAAATCATTTATTTAGATTATGTGAGTAATTTCAAGCCTGACTATTAATCACGTATATTAGAATTTCTGTTTAAGCTTTGCCTATAGCGTAACGAATATATCCGGGTTATTTATTAAATATTTTTTATAACTCCTCGCTGAGTGCGGCGCTACAGTCGGGGGGTGCGGCGGGACGGGGTAGGATGGAATAGAGACGAGGGGGGTGAATGAGAAGTAGTTAGATTCACTAAAGAGAAATATAAATTGAAAGATTTAGAGGGATAGCGGGACATGGGGAAAGTTTGTTGCAAATCAAACAAAAAGTATCCGGGCCGAACAGCGCGCGCGCTTAGTGACGCATACAGCCTTCGGCATTTGAATAAATTGTTTGCTCGCCCAAATTACACATTTTTTTTATTTTGATATTGAATTTCCCGAATTCCGCAAACACAAATAGCGCGATGGGGAAACACAAATAACGAAAATGAAGTAAAAACAGAATTTAAACCTTTGTTATGAAATTTTACTCATTTTGTTTATTTATTTTTCAAAGTACTCGCCGAACCTATTTATCAAATTAAAGACAGATGAAGTCAGGATCGCATCTAGAGGCGGAACTTCGCCAAAGCAGTCAACGCGGTGCATCGTGGCCCACGTTACATAGGGCTCTTTTCGGAGTATTTTTGATGAACCTTAATTTTACATTAATTTTCCATCTGTATGTAAAACTATGTTCTATGATTTTTTTGAATAAAGACACCACCTTACGGGACTTTATAGTGTCTAAATTTTAAATCTTAATTGCTAATAACCACATTAAATTTCTTCTCCTTTTTCGTTTTGCTTATACTTTAATATGTTATTGAATTAAAGTCGCGAATTTTGATTAACTTTGATGGGTGGGACCGAAAACAAAGCCCTAGCTTCTAAACCGGTCCCGGGAAAGCGTGGGTCCCATCCGTATCCACAGATAAAGCGTTTCATTTGTCAAGATGTATGGTAAAAAATTGAAACATTAAAATAAGATAACTTTTTTGACACTTACTTGCGACCGGATATTTTTTATTTTATTTTTGAAATCATGGCACACTAAATATATTTTTCGCAATAATCCGCTAGATCTGGGTGTGATATTTGACAGTTAATTGATTTGATAACTAATAAAGGTCTCAAAATGCAAAAAAAACTTTTCAGACCTGCACACCTATAAAGTCCTCTACATATGGTCGCCGCACTACATTGTTCACTCGACGTTGGTTGAATGAATCTAGATAAAGTTATTTATAATAATAATAATAATAACATTAATATAACATAGTTATTTATTTATAGACTGCCCCCAGATTGTTGATATGAGGTCATTGAGACACAATTCATTGTTCTATTACAGTGGTAATGTCAGAACACATGCAGATTGCTTTCTTCATGTTTACTGTAAATTTAACTCTTTATAGAACTACATTATTACATTTTTTTGTACCTCAACTCAATGGTGACGGATAAATTGCTGTACTTCCATTTTTTTTTTTTTTTTTAATATCGATTATGACAAAACATGTTGGTATTATATAATTTTTTACATTGTGTTATTTTACAAATCATGTTAATGGCTGAATAGGGCGTGTATAATAAATAAAGATATTAGCCAAAATTTGAAAATTGTAACATTGCAATACAGTTCTGTAGAATAGTTGCAGTAGTTAAATGAATCTTCTTCATTCTCTTTCACATCAATATGACATATAGCGGCCTTAATCAGATGAGACTCGGTTCGTAATGCATCTCCACAAGTCTCGCTTCTGGGTCGCCCTCACAACTAACTCCAGGGTCTCTTCAATCAAATGTGATGCATCAGGTATTCTTCGGTTTAAAGTTGTGCACATGATAAGTGTGTCACGAGAGTCAAACATTATAAGAGGCCGTCTCTGGGGGAATGGCTCTCTTCCATCACAGCTTCACCTGAATAACTAGTCTATCTCTGAAGTGTATAATTTATAATTACTGTAATATTAATAATTAGTCAGTAAGCAGAGGAAAATGGAACCCCAAGGGAATCTGGTGAATCATCACACTTATTTTTTAGGCTGTCACTTTGATGTATAATGTAGCCGAAAAATTGGAAGAATCTTTGTTCACGGCTGTAGACAGGGCATACTGTGACTGGATTTGTTGTAGAATTGAAGCATTCGTATGTTGTGATTATTTTTCGCTTATTGTTATTACGAACTGTCCAAGTGTCCAACGCATACATGAAGAATATAAAGAAAAACTAACATAATTTTATAAATAAAAAGATTCAGCAATATTTGAATATGTTCAAGAATACACAATTACTAGATTTTCACCCATAAAGACACTGTTTTTAAACAAATAATAGATTATCTCATAGAGACGAAACTATTTTTTATTAATGGAAAATATGGAAGTATGCTAGTAGTAGCTGTGCATTACTAAAAATTCTAGGAAAAAATATAAATTAAATAATTATTAACATTATTTTAAAATTAGCGCTATATGTATATCAGTAGAGACTTTCATTGCATAGTTCTAAAAACTACCACAACTCACCGCTGTACTCATGACGGTCTTTGGTATTTGCCGCATCGAGCTATTCATATTACTCTGTTTTGTCTTTAAGCTAGTGAATTACTTAAGTCATATTAATGGCTACATTTCATTGGCATTTTAACAGAATAACATTAGAAAAGGTTACAACTGCGTGCAAATCATTGAAGTGTCTACATACTCTTTTACCAATTCGCGAATTTTACTATCTTACTGTTTTTAACGTGTTGATTTCATGATTGTTCTTTAAATTTGGTGCATGGATTGGTTTTCGATTTGAGAAAAATAAAAAGCAATTGGCAGAACTATTTCTTACGTTAACCTCTGATAAAAATAATTATTTTCTTTAGTTACGAGGTGAAGGATTTTCAAACAATAAATTAATCATGTTCAGTCATAGAAAGTGTTCTTAAAAACGTCCATACATTTTTTATATGGGATAGAAGGTATTATTTTACGTTAAAATATGAATTTAAAAAATACTATTAATAGTACTCTAAAAATATAAATAAAAATATGGTAGGGTCATATAAACAACGGATTTATTTTGTCTAAAGAAGTTGGTTAAACGAAAGTACATATATTGTATTACATATATTATATATGATTGTATAATATCATTGGTAACTGCATAACCTAAATCTTTACCTACTGCACGCCATTGGTAATTACAGGGCTTATGACCTGTCTTCGGCTGGCTTACGTGATCACTTTACACAACATAACGTTCGCCATTCCATCCAGTCATATTGATTTTACAGGCGTATCTGGTATAATGTGTTAAAATCATTTTAGAGATAAAGAATATTGCTTTAAATAATTTAAAAAAATAAATTAGATTCTCATTGTCACATATACGCTGTTTCAGGGAAATTAATATCAAATTTTGTTCATATACTAACATATATCTTTCAAAAAATTTGATAAATGTGGAGATTGAGGGGTGAAAATTGGTGAACGTTATATATATATATATATAAAGTGATCACTTAAGCCAGTCGAAGACAGATCGTAAACCCTGTACTTCCATGTATTTTCCATTAAATTAAATAAAGAAAATAGCTTTGTCTCTATGAGTAATTTTGCTAATATTGAAGAAGTTAACATAATTTTAGTTGCTTGACGACTTGAAGCATTTGAGATGTGGATCTAGAGAAGAACGCTCAAATAAATCTGGGTGGATAGAGTTATTAAGCTGATCCGCCGTTTTTCCGGGATTTTTATTTATTTTTAATTTGACATTTGGCGTAATATAATTATTTAATAGTGTTAGATTAGGTTTGAATAATTGGCAGGTTGACAGAGTATATGACAATTTGGAGAAGTCGATGGAGGATATCAAATCGTGGATTGCCTCAAGAAACCAGTTCTTCGTCCGCGGAACCACTTCCCGGGAAGCAGTAATTGACTTTGATTATTACGACGCCTCCGGATGATAATTGTACATATTATGTCTGGATTTTGTTTTCGTTTTTTATAATATTACAATATAATTTTTACAAAACAGCGGATAATTATGAAATAACCGAATACGAATGTAAATGTTAACACATCCTCTTCGGCGGTGGGTCAGATCTGACCCGGATGTTTGTAAATATTCATTTAATGCTGTTTTCCTTCTAGCTAATCTTTTATTAAATATTTCCAAATAATTTATGTTAATAATAAAAATGTGAAAAAATGCTCAAAAACTGACCTAAGACAGTCGCTTTTACGGCATTAAATCTCAGCGCTTACACCGAAATATATATTTTCAACATTTTGAGTATATATTTACGGCGGGTAGACAAAAGATACCAGATATGCGTCCATATATTGAGAGCCAGTCCAATTATTGTACAGATTTATATTGTTATTTGTTTTGACTTATTTTCGTCTGACGAGCCCTAGACAATGCCAGAAATATAACTACGGTTCCGACACAGTTAGAAGCGGGTCGGTCATGGGCAAATTGTTATTTATGTTTTTGACAATTATATTCTGACATTAACAAACAATTTACTGACCGGAATTCACAGAACAATCAAGATATCTGTTTTAAGTGTAAGTTGTCTGTTGTTAAACTGATTTTTTTAAATTATGTCAATTACATTTGCTTCTGTTTGTAATATTGTTGATAGCGTTTCGTAGAAAAAGGATGTAATTTTTTAAATATATTTTTTTATAATATATTAATTTCACTCCTATAAATATTTTGTTTAAATTATTTTCATCCGATTTACGTGTAAAAAATACTAATATGTAAAAAATAAATAATACATTTTAATTGTTTATAACCACTGTTACACTCAAGCAGGTAGAAACAATCCCCAACCGACGAGAAGATCACATTCTCAGTGGATGTTTGTATTTTGGCTGTGTAGGACGTCTGTTGATGCGTGCGAATACGTACATTATATTTATATTTACATTATATTTTTTAGCAGAAACATTACGGCACATCATGCCATTTCATTAAATCACATTTAAAATGAAATATCTATAAAAAATCTCCCACAAAACGATTGAAAAACCAAAAACATGAGGTGGGTCTAAAATGACCCACCATCGTCGGACGTGTTTTGTTTTGACCCACCGGGCAGCAAGTGTTAATAAAGAAAAATAAGTAGGTATTTAAAATAATGAAAATCCAAAAACTGTATCAGAACTTGTGCCTCATAATGGAAATGTTACTGGAAGTCGGGGTCCTGAAAGAAGGAGAACATGAGTTCATGGTTTCAATGAAAAAGTGCCAAAAGACAAATAAATTCTAATTTCCGAGAGAAAATTGACTCAGAGCCGAGCTGATTCGAGTGTAAAATTGAGAAGTAATGAGGGTATGACTGTAAAAAGGGTGTTGTCAAAAATCTGAAGAAACAAGCACAGCATTCAAATGTTGTAACCCTATTTACCCCGTCCGGAAATAATTTATCAAATGAATAATTCATAATAATTGGAACTTTATGCTCTGAATTTTGCGTTAGATACTTTTGATATTGTGTGAAACTTTCGCCCGAGTCAGGGGCAAAGTTAGTAAGCCGAATCGACCTTAACAGACTTTTGTAAAACATTTAAAAGTTTCTTGTTTTGTAATTTATCGCTTTTTAAAATAATTCCCGGAATAATGTAATTTATTATTTGGCGTGTTTTTTTTTTCAATTTACTTACAAAAAATTTATGACTTATAAATACGGATGCGAAAGAAGAAAATAATATCTAGATAAAAACAAATCCATCAAATGAGATGTCGTCTAGTGGTCGCGATACTCGCCTAGTGATAGAGTTACTCCTGTTTTCTGGATCGTGCTAAGGACAGAGACTATGCACCGATAAGAACACAGCAATTGAGTAAAGGATGTTTTTTTTAGATGTATAGCTTTAAAATGAAATAAAACATGTAAAAATCGTGGTAATAGCCATGGTATTAGATTTATTGGAATGAACATTGTATGCTACTACTATACTACAACATTAGTTTTTAAATATGATTTCGCGTATATGGGCGCCGCGGCTGGCTCGAATAAAGCGCAATTTGTAAGTCCGATTTTCGACCAATTTCTGGAGCAATTGGGGACGTATATCGGCAATAACGCGACGAATATTGGCTTCCAAGTCACTTCATAAAATAAAACCAATGGTGTTAAATTAAACGATATTGGGGGCCAATTCACAGGTCCATTAAGCGAAATTATGTGCTCATCGAATGTTTCCTTAACCTTTACCATACCATGATATAAAATACCTGAACGCAGCCATGCTGTCAACTCGTGTTACCGTAGATAACTGTCAGAGAAAATGTTTTTATTTGCTTAAATGGCTTTAATGGCACGAATTTATTCTAAACACTGAGCATTCAAATTTGAAAAAATGATAAATAATATAATTTAGAGCATTCATTAAGTCCTATACAATGTGTCCTTTCTTCTTATCTCTCTTCGTGTAATTAGTGAGAAAGAGATAATTATATTTGTATGTTTGCTGTTCTTTTCACTGTAAAAATAGTGTGTGATATTTGTCTTTTATATCACAAATTGTATTTTTACTAACGTATTAATGTTGATTTTAATTTTAATGGATTCACTTTTCATAATTGGTTTTTCACTAGTGCTAATATTTTCTTTAGAATTATTTAAAATATGAATTTTATGTTGCACGTATTAACCAAAATATTACAGGTTTAATTATGATGGCAGACCTGTGTTACTGCACGGTTTGGGAAGGGTTAAATAAATTGATTGTGGCGCGGGCTGTGTGGCATGTAGCACCGTTTTATTGGAACCGCAGCTCTTCCACATTAATGCCATTCAATTGGAGAACGAAAAAGTCAGTAATCGTGGATCTATAGCGCTCTCCATTGACTGTAACGTTCTGGCCGGCATCATTTTTGAAGAAACATGGACCAATGATTCCAACAGCCCATAAAGCACACCATACAGTGAGTTTTTATGGATCTAACGGTGTCTCAATAATGGTTTGTGAATTTTATTCACTGCAAATGTGGCAACCAAAAATGAGCCTATTACATTTAATTAGTATTTAAAATATCACAGACCGTCTGTTCTGAATAATTTCAACTTCATAATAAAAATGTGTCCTAATAATTTATAAGTTGTAATCAATGTGTCCAAAAATGTAATAAAAATGAATTGTTAATTTTGGCGTCTACTATAAGTTTACTCAAAGGTATTTGAGATTCCATACATGGTCGAGAAAGTATATGAAAGATATATGTTACCTTTTTTAATTTATCGCTAAAAATATTGTCGCTGTAGCATAGTTGGATAATGCACCTTCCCCGGTTTGAAAAGAGATCTAGGCTCAAATACCGGTAGGTATTGTGCGATAAAATTGATTTTATATGTACACATTTCTAATTAATTCATTTAATTAATAATTAAAACAAGTACCTATTAATTATTTATTTATTTTTAATACAATGCATATGAGTATTTATATATGCTCTTATATAAACACGATCAAAATTTAGCAGTATAACTATTATTTAGTATTAAAATAATGTCATCACGGTTATTAATCGTTAAAGTAATGTTTTATTTCGAGAATTAAAATCATGTCATATCGAAGTAATATCGCCATGTCATCAAGCATTGAAATAACGTTATCATAGATTAAGTATCAAAATAATGTCATCACAGTTTTAATCGTTAAAGTAATGTTTTATTTCGAGAATTAAATCATGTCATGTCGAAGTAATATCGCCATGTCATCAAGCATTGAAAGAACGTTATCATATTATGATGTATCAAAATAATGTCATCACGGTTTTTAATCGTTAAAATAATGTTTAATTTAGAGAATTAAAATCATGTCATATCGAAGTAATATCGCCATGTCATCAAGCATTGAAAGAACGTTATCATATATTAAGTATCAAAATAATGTCATCACGGTTATTAAGCGTTAAAGTAATGTTTTATTTCGAGAATTAAATCATGTCATGTCGAAGTAATATCGCCATGTCATCCAGCATTGAAAGAACGTTATCATATTATTAAGTATCAAAATAATGTCATCACATTTAAAAAGTACTAAAAGAATGTCACACAATTTTCCATTTACATTGTACAAAGAAAATTGTTCATCTTTCACGGATAAAATATATCTTTGTCGCGCCATCCATAAGATAATGCCTTAAAGACGGCTCCAGCAGCGGAGACACAGTTCATCACATTTGCATCTGCACACAGGGAGCCGGGGAGTTCCCAGGGCTCTCGGCGTTGGATGAAGTCTGCAGTCTGCAGTCTGTACTCTGTACACTCCAGCGAGTCGGCATAATGGGTCTTTTATACGGCTGACGGAATTACAAGACCATCGTCGCTAGTGTGATCGGTGATTATTGCTTTGATTTGATCATACCTGGAGCACATATTTTATATGGTTAACGCCATTTTCGTAAAAATCTTCACCTCGAGGGTGATTTGATAATAATATATTTTTTAATACAAATCAAATGTATTTATAAGAAAGGTATAAAATCGAAAAATATTGTTGTTGCTACCGAAATACGATCCTGGATCTCTTCCAATCCGGGGAACGTGCATTAACCGAATATGCTATACCAACAGACGACAAATTTTCGAACCTATATGTTATACTTTTCAAATTAATACATTATTTAAAAGCCATATTTTTTTTAAAAAAAAACATCACAGACCATCTGTTCTGATTAATTACAACTTCACAATAAGAATGTGTTCTCCTTAATAATTTTTTTTTTCTTCGACGATTCAAATAACAATTTAAATGAAAATATTTTCAGAGTAATCAAAGAATTTTCAGTCATGTAATTGATACTTTTTCAATGTCAATCAATTTTTTTTCCATGTTGTAATCACGTTTTTCAACGTAACCAAATAATTTACAACCAGGCAATTAACTGTTTTTTTTTAATATTGCAATCATTTTTTCAATAATAAAATCAAAAAAAAAATTTAATCTAGTAATCAACATTTTTGAAATTGTATAACACATTTTTTTTAAAATTAAAAGTCATAATTTGTGAATTATATTATACTAAATAAAATAACAGTCAATTTGTATGAAACCACGAAATTTATTATACGTCAACCGATTTCGCTTATCTCAAGCTTCAGATAAGCGATAAGCTTCAGAAGCTTGAGATGAACGTAACCGGTTGACGCATAATAAAATTTCGTGGTTTGATACAAAGTGACTGTTAATTTATTCAATATAATATGTCAAACCTCAAAGTGATTGGTTTCTACGAAAATATAATGATCATCTTCTTCGTTAACCTTTACCATACCGTGATATAAAATACTCGCACGCGGCCATGCTGTCAACTCGTGTTACCGTAAGAAATTAGAGTTCTATTAGCCTTTAAAATGTGAAAAAATGGTTAATGCCATAAATTTACTTTAAGTATTGAGCATTAAATATAAAAATAATATGTATTATTATAATTCGGAGTATTCATGAAGTTCTATATAGGAGGTTGCATTGTATAATACAACCTTCCTTTTTATCTATCTTCATTTAATTAGTAAGATACACCATTATATTCGATGTTTGTTATTGTTTTCACTGTGAAATTAATGTGTGATATATTTCTGTCATGCCACAAATGGTATATTTGTTAACGTATTAATTTTTCAACGGAATAAAATAAAAATAATTATTTTTATAGGATTCGCCTTACATAATTGATTTTTCAGTAGTCATTTCTAAGCGTAAATATTTTCCTTCAAATTAACTAAAATATTAAGTGTATATTTACAGAAATATTACAGATTCAATTAGAGCGGTAGACCTGTGTTACTGCATGGTTTGGGAAGGGTTAATCTCGTTAGAGAAGTAAAAGAAGGAGTAGTCGCTCTACAGACGAACTACCAACATTGCAGTGGGATTTATTTGGCGTTGCTGCTGTTTCAACTTCTTTTAACATCTCCATAGACCAGATGTTAGTTACTTACGGAGGCTTGCGTGAAGTTACATTAGACAAATGTCTTCAGCAGATATGTCCAGCGCATCCGAGTAATCAGCCTGTAATCCTTCCATCAATCTCACCGCATTATCCTCACGGCTCTTGATGTGGCTGCAGCGCTACATTAGTCCTGTGACATGTCCACGGTGCGCGCAACATTCATCGTCTAAACCACATTTCAAAAGCGTATGTTTTAGTGTCATAAAAAAATGGTAAATATTTAACCTTTCCCTAGCCGTGCTGTAACACAGGTCTACTTGTATATTTCCGTAATTAATATTTTAACTTGCTTAAAGAATCATTCACGCTTAGAATAGACTAGTGATTTGTAGGATTCACTTTATAACCAATTATGTAAAAGTAATTCTTTTTCAATTTAATCCTATGTAAAATTGCTGCGATGGAAAAAATAGAATTTGTAGTACGATAGAAAAAGATCAAACATTAGTTTCACAGTGAAAAGAATAACAAACTTCTATCTATCTTCTTATTATCTATATGTATCTTTCTCACTAATTAAATGAAGAATAATAAAAAGGAATGTCTTATTGTATAGAACTTGAATACATAATATTTAAATATTACGATTTTTTTTTCACTTTTATTGCTCGATACTTAGAGAAAATGTACAAAGCCATTTAAGCTCGTAAAAGTATATTTTTCATTAAAAATGCTAAAAAAAATCTAAATACTTAACGGTAACACGAGTTGACAGTATGGGTGCTTACGAATATTTTCTATCACGGTATGGTAAAGGTTAAGTAACGCCTTGCAATCATGTGTAATAAGTGAATAAAATTCAAATATTTTTTTTAAATGTAAGCATGTAATTCAATACATGAGTAAATTTCAATATTTTTTATTTATTTAATATTAGAAGATATACTACAAACTCAGTAGAATATATATATATATTTCTTTTAACATTTGAATGGTAGAATCAAATAACGCGCTATGTACCATGTCATATTTAAGTTGTTATCAGATATTTCTTGAAAAATCTGTACTATACATCCAACGTCTGTTTTCTACATAAAAATTAAAAGTAATAGTTTTCTGTAATTAAATTGCGAAAGATAAACTTTAATCAACTCCAAGTCCAATAGTACCAGGCACTTTTTCTAATGAAAGGCACTAAGTCCATCGTCTCTGTAGTCATAAGCTAAGTACCCTGAACATCTTCAAAGGGCAAACTGGCCTAGTGATGTGCTACTGAGGTGCAGTTCCTTTCTATGTTCATTATTTTTATTGTATTATATTCAATTTTGTCTTACTGAGACATAAAAATAACTAGTTAAATAAAATAAAAATGTTATAAACGTATGTTATTGTTAGGAGAACACATTCTTATTGTGAAGATGTAATTATTCAGAACAGGCGGACTGTGATATTTAAATATGAATTAAATATATTAATTAGAAAAATATACATACAAAATCAATTTTATCGAAAAATATTATTGTTGCGCCACCGGGATTCGAACCTGGATCTTTTTCCTAACCGGGAAAGGTGCATTATCTAACTATGCTACAGCGACAATATTTTTAGCGACAAATTAAAAAAGGTAACATATATCTTTCATATACTTTCTCAGCCATTTTCATACAAATTGACGTTAGCAGGTGATGGCATTTAGTGCCGTTTTTAGATTAAAAAACTGTGACACTTAGCAAAGACGTGATATTTAAACAAGAATAAAAGCTGAATGCAGCATTGCAGGGACTTAATGCATTATTAATGCTGTTGGCGACGACATATAGAATGAAGTTGCATACTTAGTTTGAAAATTGAAATATTGGTACTTAGTACCTATTTTACTTCAACCATTCATTTATTTCTTCTCTATGAGAGTAAGACTCGTGTATAGAGGAGTATATACGAGAGTTTATGTTTCAGTTAGTCTGCGTATATATTTTTTTTACTTCATATACAAATTGGTAAAAAGATAAGATAAGAAATTTGATGCCTTGATAAATATTGTGATTTTGGGTTGCGGTATATTTTAGTTTTGGGATATCGATTTGTTCTCTAAATCTTGTAGACCGGAATTCGCTTCTAATACATTTAATTTAAAAAAATTGAATTACTGATTTATTTTGTACATGTCTATTATTTTTGGTTGTTTGAAATTTGTGAAGATTTGGATACTTGGATAGTCTTTTTTTTATTTAGAATAATTTGTATCATCATTCTTTGAGTGATTTCTAATTGTGATATTGAAGTTTTATATGCTCCTCCCCATCCAATAATACCGTAATAAGATGTTTCTGAGTCATAAAAATATGTAGGCAGTTCTCCTTATTTTGTTTGTAAGATTAATAATATATTCTTTTCATTTGAGTTTGTTATCTATTATGATTCCTAGGTACTTGATACAGTATTTTTCTTCAATTGATGAACATTGGTCATAAGAGTCTTGAATTTTAATATTAATTTGAGTGTTATCTTTCTGTTGAATAGCAAATCGTGCAAAGTATGTTTTATCAGTATTAGTCCAATTTTCTTAAAATAATTATTAGTGTTGTATCGTCTGCTAAGATATTATTTTACCATGTAATATAAGTTTAAATATATCATTAGAGTATAAAATAAATTACAATGGTCCAATTGAATTCATTATTCTGCAAAACGGTTTCCTATTATCTGATGTCCTTGTTTTCACCTACGTGTCTCTGCAGCTGTTCGCTAGTATGATAGCAGTATGATAGCAAGTAGCTTCCTTGGTCTGATCGGTCCATCGAGTCGGAAATCGTCCTCCTGGTCTCCTGCCTACTACCTTTTCTGTCATCCCCACGAGTTACCTCAGGTTCATCGGAAATATTGGACTTATCAAACAGACCATTGCATCATAAAACTTATCGATAACGATCTAATAAAATTTCACTACCCTTTACGAAGGTACGATTAAATTTGTAGGCTTTTGTAAAAATATTCGCAGATGTTTTGTTTAAAGAGATTTGCTTTTGTTAAATTCTCCCCTGGATTTACCAATGTAGATCGCGTTGCAACCCTCCCCACGAATTTGATACATCCCTCTTTGATTAAAATGTCCCATTTGTACGGAGAATTTATATCTGATTTTGACCTAAATTATTAAAAGCGTTGTACGCGAGCTTAATATCCTCTGGTGAAACTTTTTTAATATCGCCCGTACTCCTGTAAATAAAAACCTTCACCATGGAAATGGAAAGCAAGCGTTCTGTGTAATTCATAAGATGGAACACATATTTTTAAAAACTAAATATTCTCTTAATTATGATATTAATTATTTTAGAAACTATAGATTATTTGTTATATTCGGCATTTGGCATATTCAGGACACTTAGAATATTCGGAATATTAGGAATATTGGAACAAACTGGAATTCTAGGCACTTGGTTAATTCGGGACACTTAGGATGTTCAAAACATTGCCAGTTTTTAGAACTTTTTATCCATGTCATCTTGGAGACGTCCAATACTAGTATGAAGCTTCCGTTTCAGAATCTTCTTTCTTCATCATCAATAACTTCAACCGTTACGTCCAACTCGTTTGAGCAAGCAGATTATTTTGTTTTTTATTTTTAAAATGAGCTCTTTTGACAATCATAATTTAAGTGGATCTTGTGAAAATTCTATCTGTCCACATTTTTTTTAGTTTGTTAATTGTCAGATTACGGTATACCTCTATCGTTGGTTTCATCTTCATTGAAAATATGCCCAACAAAGACTATTTGTTCCAATGCTTGCAAAAGATTGGCATAATAACCCCCAGGGGCATGGCCTAGTCCAGAATTTTTCTAACCACTGTTTTGTGCCGTTTCTCTCAATTTGGAGATCTCTAAAGCAAATACATTATTTGATTGGATAAAGCTGATTGTCAGTCTATCTTATCTTAGGCCTTCCCGAGCTCCCGTGTCCTGTTGCTCAGTGTCCAGTAGTGACTTTCATTGTTTGCTTTTCGGTCACCCTATTCATGTGACATAACCGCGGAACTCTTTCTATTTTATAGCACCTACGGATTAATCTTACGAGCTAACGACCTGGGCTGGCTTAAGTGATCACTTTACACAATGTAACGTTCATCTATGCTACCACATCTATCAAATTTTTGGAAGTTGTATATATGTTATCGTGTTGGAACATTTAAATTATTTATTACCAACTATGCTGTCGCCATCTATGGATTTTTCTATGGATCATTCTCATGTAACAGTATAGATGTAGCTGAACCTTAGACTATTTTGTTCAGAAGTTTGGGGCTATATACTTTATGTGTAAATTTATTCGAATTATTAACATATATACTAGAATACGTCTGAAAAGGCAGTATTTTTTAATTTTTAACTTCATATTGATACCAGTATATTTCACAATCCCTTAGTGAATAAATTGGTTCCAACAAAGATTTGGACATATTCAAAAAAAAAAATAAGACGAGATTTAGTTGGTATCTACTTAGTATCTTATCTTAGTACTACTGCCTATTGGTGGAGAAAAACTCTGAGAACACTGCTTGCGATCTGTAGGATCGACTTGTATGCACAACGTTTAATTCGATAGCAAGACTCGACACTTGCCCATTCACGATATCTAAAACCACAAATACATACAACTATTTATTTTATAAAAATGTATTAAATTACAAACTGTTGGGGATATTCAAATTTATCAAAGAACCAATGGAACTATGTTCTATGGACTAACGGTGAATGGCTATGCTCGAATCTCTGAGACTTGGTATATACACGTTGGACTACAAAGGCCGGCAGTTGTTTCTAAAGTGTTCCACGGGAGCAAAATCCATGTCTCAGAGATTGTTTCCAGAAGAAAATCTTTCGTGGACACTTCATCTTTGATCACTTTTGTTATTGTTTCGTGTTATTAAAGGTCCAAGCTACCTTGATATCTAATCCAAGATATCTTGTTATTAGGGATACAATATACGATTTACGGATTTAAAATTCAGGCTCTTTAGTTTGGCAGACTGCAATTCGAATTTAGTAGTCATAGATATTAGTTGATTACAATTTGTTATAGAGCATCTAACGCTTAAACAACGTGTCGAAATCATTAAAACAATTTATCAAAACAATGGTAATGCTGTAACCATTAATGGTAATAGTTGAAAAACTTCTTGGTTGGTGAATTGGGTCAATTGGGCCTGCAAAATATGTCGTTTGCAACACTTGAAATTTCGCAAGAATTTTCTCCCGGCCCCATAATGTCAAAAAGTGGTGATATTGACTGGCCTATTTGGACCTATGGACTATTTTCTGTAAGGGTACTTGAAAAAAAAGGTATACGCCATATATATAGCCAACAACAATTACGATGCTATAAAACAATATAAGAAATGAAATTGCTGAAATAACACAATAAAAGAATGGTTAAAAGTGCACGCATTTGTGCTGCTGCCAGTGGCGGCCACATGGCCAATGTCATATTCCATACATAGTTGTAATAAACCAAATAATTTATAAAAAAAATTGTGTTTCATTTATTAGTTATTCAAAAACAGCATCGGCCTGGAACATAATATTCACCCTGTACCTTGTTAATAGGGGTTTAAGGTACTTTATTATTTGAGATCCAAGATATCTTGTTAATAAGGATTCAAAGTACCTTGTTATTAGGGATCCAAAGTATCTTGTTGTTTGGGATCCAATGTATTTTGTTATTAGCTATTCGAGATACCTTGTTATTGGTGATTCAAAGTACCTTGTTATTAGGGACAGAAGATACCAAAAATCTTTACACAGCTTTGAAGATTTAGGCTTCCACGTGAGAGTGTTGCCATTTGTTGTATGCAGCTAATCGAGATAAGTAAATCAAAACATAAATTTTCAAGACTCCTGTGAGCTGTCCACCGACCAAAATGTGCATCCCCAGTACTGGCCAAGGGAATCCGAATCAACATTAATCTAGAACATTCCTCGGGTGCATATTTCAGTTTGGTTTTGCAATTTGAATCGAATATCTTATCCGATCGGGCAAGTCCTTTTGTCTCGCGCCCGGAAGAATGCACGATCTCGTCAAACGGGACCCAGTTTTGTAACGGAGAGAGATTTGATGTATTTTATGGGAAAATATGCCGCGATATATTTAAGTGATTTGTTTAAATCACCATAACGTATAAGAAAATAAAAATGGTGGCTGACTAACATCAATTTGGTTTCTAGTCTGGCAGTTGTATTTAATTGAATTTGGTCATTATTTTTGGAACAACTTAATTTATAACATTTTGAGTATGTCCAAATCTTTGTAGGAACTAATTACTGGGTTTCATCCCCTGGCGGATTGTCATCGAGATTAAGATGTCTCACAGAGACGAAGCTATTATTTTTTATATGAGAAGTATGGAAGTCTTGGGCATTGCAGGGCTTACGACCTGTCATCGGCCGGCTTATGTGATCACTTGATAGATGTGATAGCGTGGGTAAATGACATCTGTGCTCTTTCAAGGAAATGAATATAAAATTTAGTCCATAGACGACGCTATTGTAGTTGTACTCGAAGTGTTTCCACATAGTAACATATATACAACATCCAAAAATTTGATATATATGGAGATCGATTAATGGGTGAGAATGGTGAACGTTACATTGTGAAATGTGATCACTTAAGCCAGCCGTACTTCCATACTTCTTATTTAAAAAATAATAGCTTCGTCTCTGTGAGGCATCTTAAACTTAATTTATGTTTATGATCTTCAAATATACATACATTTTTTTCAGCTAATAATTAAATTCTATATTTCCACTTTGGTTAGTTTACAATATAGTAATATTGTCCTGAAGAAGGTTGGGTCCAACTGAAACTAGTTGACTTTAGTATATGTGCATAATAAAGTGATTTAAAACTAAAGCATTATTTTATTTTTAAAAAATTAATATCAAGTGAAAACGATATTTTGTGTAAAACTGTTTTGAACTGCAATGCTAAAATGATATTAGATTAAATTGACAAATATTAGACTGCGGACAGATATATTCGTATTATAATGTAAATGTATTGAGAATATATAAAACAAAACAACTTCTCTACGGCCCAGCGCCGAATATATCCGTCGCAAAAAACTTTACATAATCGCTATGTACGTAAATTATTTATCTGCTTTGAACAGCAATCTCTATTGCACTAGATGTGTAAATGAATATAATTATTCATTATTATTTTTTGCCAATCTGAAGTGCCATCTAGCGGATTTCCTCACCACAACTGGCAATGACACTAACAATGGATGCATGCATTAGCACAATTATATATGTGTTGCTTTCGCCGATTGCTTTTCTGTTAGTGCATTCTGTATTGCTCTCGCTGGAATTATATAAACGTGAAAAATACATACAAAACTGTGACAATTCTTAGATTACCGCCAGATTCTCTCGCTGTTCTATCCTCTGATTAAAGTCTTGGGTACCAATTCCTTGTAAGTGAAACTCAGTCTTTCCAGGTAATAATATTATACGTTTATTACAACACGTTATACAGTAAATAGAAATTATACATTCAGAGATAGACTAGTTATTCAGAAAAAGCTGTTATGGAAGAGAGCTGTTCCCCCAGAGACGGCCTCTTATATGGTTCATCCCTTACCACTCATCTACTCACTTTCATGACGCACACATACAGATATATACATTTACAAAGTGACAGTTCTCACAAAAACATTCACGTTACATTTGACAGCGATACAGATGAGGAAAGAAACCATATAGTGCGACGCGAAATGACCACGAGACATAGATGAGATGACAGGAGTCTCACATATCTGGCTGTTTAAGCAGGAACTTTACATACTACCGAAGCAAATTAGATTAACGAATTCGCCACCGACGCCACATTCAGAAAGTCATAGATATAGACGGGGAAACGTAATATTATTACGGATTATTCAGAGTTACGAGAAAATTCTAATCCTACTAATACAGCCTCACTATTAGGAGTTATTATAGATATTAATTACTGGGGAAATTGTTGGGCAAATAAGTTTGATAATTACCGAAACAGACGATATTGTTTTCACTGTTCTACCTGTCACGAAAGGTCGCGAAGTAACCTCAGGCTGTATATCGATAAATCATCGAAATGTATCCGACATGTCCTGACGATGGCACCCGTTTTGATCATCACCTTTTTAATGACGTTAGCAAATTTGAAAAAAAATTACGCGTATATAAATAATAATAATAATAATGTGTTTATTCCAGCGTGATTAGGTTTTTTTTTAACCCGATTCGCCATACAGATAATACATATTATGTTATACATTAAAGGTTATAAAATATAAATATATTCATAAAAAAGAAAACTAAGGAAAATATTAATAAATATTTTTTTTTTTTTTTAAAAGTTAATAAAAAGTAAAAAGTTCACACATATATACACACAAAATATAAATATTACATATATAACTACTTGTCACGGACATTTTTGTATATGTAGCTATTCTATAGGCGCTTCCATTCTCTGGTCAGGGAACCAGCTCATATTATTGAATGTTCACTTCTGATTTATGAAAAAAATATGTCAAATGAATAAAATATCCTATGAAAATTAATTGCTGGCCAAATTACCAAATTCATCTATCAAAATATCCAAGTCATCCTCACGAAACATTTTGGTGACGTAGTATCGCAGAAAAATAACAATACACGTTACCTTCGCTACTGATCACACGATCAGATTGACAATGTGACAGTTTAGTCGTTGGTGTGCGCGCGCACCCATCTCGGGGGCCTGTTCGGTGTGCGCTAACCCTTAGTCACATTTTTGTCAATCAATAATCTTCTGATGACATGCTATGCCAACTGTCATTTCAGCTGTGCCGCCAGTGTTCTGTCTTCGAAAGAGTCATTTGTCTTTCAGTCGCATGGGAAAATCCCCAGTACAGATCTTTGGACCTCGGTTAATATTTTTCACTTGTATGGCTATGTTTTTGAACCTTACATTTTCTGACATGACCGACACGCCTAGAATCGTGCCAGACCGTTCAATATTCCCCACCCTGTTTAGGAATTAATATTACCTTTAAGATAATATTTCCTCCCCTGTCCAACCTATTTCCCTACATTGAAAACGAGGGTTGGAAAAATATAAAAGGTTTTCGATGGACGTGTCTTAAAAACATGCTGGAAGATTGACGGATGAATCTGTGTGGAAAGAATTATTATACTACCATTTTAGCCATTTTGTTACGATGCGGAGTAACGCAGTAACCCTATGCGTAAAAATCACTAATAATATCATCAGGCTGTTTCTCCTCGTGGGCAGGCAGATATAACGCCTCACTCTTCTGTCCTGACTTTTCTCTTGCAAGGATTGTTTAGGCTTCTAAGAGGACTATCTTCCTGTTCACCCGGTCGTGTTGAGTCTTCCACGGAAGTCCTCTATTTCTGGTGCTATCAACATTCGCGTCATAAATTTCTCCTACCATTTCCTCCTCATTGATTCGTTCTACATGTCCAAACCTGATAAGTGACCCTTTTTTAGGTTACCATGATTAAGACTTAAATATATCTGTTCCGAATTTGTAAAACATACTTTTGGCACGTCTTTCGATTTAGTCGCGACCATTGTTATTGACACATTTCCGCGTCTAAATTCCCATCCATATATTTTCTAATGCTCGTCTTTTCAGTGTAAATTGTGAAGAAAGCAAACATCAACATGACCAATATTTGTTCGATCTCGACATCGCGACAGCATTCGCGGTGTGGACTTTTCAGCTCCAGTGCACCAGCACTGTATTTGGTGATATTGCGTTTTGATCACGTATTGTTTGTTGTTTGTGTGCCGTGGGTGAACTTGTGACATCGCCGTATTCAATTGGGATCGGAGATCGGCTCATCACGTGCCATTGTGCGGTCTCTGTGGTGACTGCAGGGATTACGGAGGCGTCATATATAAGGTAAGGCGGGCAGTCCGTTCGAATCTCGTTTCTCTAAAATTCACTGGTCCTTCGACTAGAACCCCTATCCCTCATCCTGTACCAAGGTTTCCCTACTTCCCTTCCATACCTTTCGGTGATTCTGATTTACGACCGGAATTATCGTATTCCATTACGCGGGAGGACTCGGAGATCGCGCAATTCATTCATTTAGATCCTATCGAATTTAATATCAATAAGAAATCAATTTATCAAAAAAATATTTTTGTTGCCACCCAGACTCGAACCAGGAACCTTTCCTATCCGGGAAAATAGGCTGACTTATTACAAGAATAATGTGTTTTTCTTAATAATATATAAGTTATGATGTTTGACAGAGAAAAAATTTGTGAATAATTTAAAAATGATGTTAGACAATGTTCAATCAACAAAATGTATTGTACAGCGTTGTTCTACTCACATCGGTTGGAGTATTTTTGGTAGCAACGGCTAATCTTCTCTTCCAAATATGTGGTTCACCAGCATAATTCACTCTTTTTCACTTGATATGGTGATCTGGAGAGTTTGACATGTTATTTTTGCTGTATCTCTGTTTGTTTAATCTCCGGTGAGAGAACCACATTTGGCAGGTCCGCCATTTTGGATGCTTTACAGCGTTGTAGTAACATGTGCGTAATTTGGCGTACAACAATATTGCATACTTAACTCAACACAGCCCAAAATGTGCCGTATATCGTTGTTCGGGTGATGTCTTCAATCTTTAAATATGACTGTAATATTTAAAATTATCATAAATTTGTACACAAAGAATAATAATTAGTTACATCTTCAGTAAATGACAATAAACAACAAATAAATAGATATTTTATTAGAAATATTTGAATATGTCCAAGAACACACAATTACTGAATTTTCACTTACAAAGGCACTGTTGTTAAACAGATAATATCTATCTCATACAGATGAAGCTATTTTTTATTATATTTAATTGAAAAATATGCCACAAAATAAGTATTTCCACATATTAACATATATACAACGTCCAAAAATGTAATAGATATGAAGATTGATTAATGGGTGAACATTATATTTGTACAAAGTGATCACTTAAGCCAGCCGAAGACATGTCGTAAGCCCTGTAATTACCCATACTTCAATATTTTTCTATTAAATATAATAAAAAATAAATTATGTATTATTTGTTTAAATATTCTATTTTCAAATAGTGTCACAATTTTTTTATGATTCACCCCAGATCCATAAATATCATACCTGAATTTTTCACAGCAATTTTGTCAACATTCACGCGGAAATCTTATTGTCCCCTACGTGTAGAAAGGGACACGATAAATCACGCGGCGTGGCGCGGGGTAGGAAGGGACGTCGTGGAAATAATTTCCTGTCTTTTCTGTACAAATCCATCCATAACCGGATCCGTGCGGCACATTCCGCTCGGTAGCTCGCCCGGCACGGAGCCAAAGTGTCGCGACTGTTACGTTGGATTTGAGAATGACAGAGAGTATTGTAAATGTTTCTTTGGTTCGGTTGTCGAGATTTAAATTTTTGAAGATTAACGTGAAGTGGATCATTGTTGTACTAGATTACCTGGAACATATTGTCTGTTGGCAGGTGTACAGGTATGTGTACATATATATACAGGTAGATAAAACGTTCAATATACGAACATAATAGTTTAGGCGGAAGCCTAAGGTGTGGCTACCTCATATTTCAGCATAAATCTATTTTATAAAGCGCAAAAATTTATGTATTTGTATGTATGTATATATGAAAAGCCTTGGTGTTCTCCATTAATAAGAGCAGCTTTCTGAATATTACTTAATTAAAAATGGTATACCATCAGAGCATTGTCAGAGTGTTATCAGTTGCGCAATATGCGCATGGGGCGGTGTAGCTCTTACTTCAATGGATCTCTAATTAAGGCTCAGAAATAAATAAATGAGAGGCCATTTAGACATAACTCTGAAGAACTCTTTAAATCCTTCCAAGTTTTGGACATAAGACAATTGTTTACCAGAGCAATCTCAAAACTATTAAAAAAAAATAATGCTTTACTACCACGATCCGATCCAAAGGAAACTAGGAGCAAAGCCTTAAGATACTTTTCAGTGCCAAAATTTAATACCAAATTCGCTTAACGAACATTTATATTTTGTGCTTCGCGAATATTTAACAAATTGTCACTAGACCTTAAAGGGTCTAAAGTGATTAACGATTTCAAACCAAAAATAACAAAGTGCTCGCTTGATGTGGGTAGAAAGCAACATGAATATAATTTGTCATTTGTGCTAACCTAACTACCTACACATTTTTGTCTCCAACTATTGTATATTACAGACAATAATATTTTTATAACTTTTTTTCAATAATATTTTATAACTTCAGATTGTTCTTTTCTCACATAACTTTTTATGACTTACTTACTTCTAAACAAATACATTTTTTAAAAACTGTACAGGTATTTATTATTAATTACTTTAGAACAGACCACGCCTAGTAAAGTAAAATAAAAAATAAATTCCATTGGCTCTCCCTCGCACCCTCTCGCGACCTGGACAGGGTGTATTTCTGTTCGACTATGATCGAGTTTTGCGACTTCAACACATAAATGTGACGTTTACCCTCCCTTTAGGGGTGCATTATTTCTATAGCTTCTCTGTGGCTACCTTCTGAATTTAATATGATAACGAGTCTCATGTTAAATTTATACATATTGTACAGGCATCACTCTAGTACGATGCTACAGGAGCCAACCCTATGATTTATTTAATTATCTATTTATTGGTATAAAAAAAATCAAAAACACGAGCAGCTACACAAGTAGCATGAAAATTGATAAAATATATATATATAGTTAAAAATTTTTTTAAAAGGAAGCAAAACAAACAAAGGAACCAATACCATGAAGCCCCTTCTACATATAAAGAAATCTCAATTATGGTGGCTTGGACGTTTACTTATTTATTAAATCTATTTTCTTGTCAATTCTGGAAGAAATGCGGCCGGTGGCGATAAACAGCTGTACGAAGACAGAAAACAATAAATTCTGTTTTTATTTTGTTCTTTCTTGACGGGAAGATGGTAGAGGAACCCGATTGACAGAGTACCAGAGTGGATTCCGGTCGATTCTGGTCGATCTGGGGTCTGGACTAATTCGTTATTTGTAATGTTCTGATCTCTTGAGGATAGTGCTGGCTTCATGCTATCGCTGTCTGGCGATGACAAATTTCATATTAGTCTATTTTGTATTTCTTATTACATCACAGTATATTCTTCTAGTATATTATTTGAGTTTCTTTCTGTGCATATTATTTTTATTTATTTTAATATTATAAGATTTAATACATTTTTTAAATAATTAGTAGGATATTTGTTTTAACATTTATTTCTTCTCAATGAGAGTAAGAGTAATGTATAATTTGTTTTTCAGTTAGTCTGTGTACATATTTTTTGACTTCAGATACAAATTGATAGTAGTCTGTAATTTTTCTAATTGTAATGGGGAGATTGTTAAAAAATTTGATGCCTTGATAGTGATAAGTGATAGTGATTTTGGGTTGCGTTATATTTTAGTTTTGGAATATCAATTTGATCTCTGAATCTTGTAGATAGTTGGCTTTTTTGCTGGTTGCCATGCCGTGTTGCATTGGTGCAATGCTATAGAAGCATGGCATGGTTGCCTTGTAGAGTAGAAATGTTAATCTAGCTGCGAATGTGTAGGACCAATATGGAAGCTTTTGCTTATATAGTGGTCCTGTTAATGTCAATTAAGATAGATTTCATTTTGATTGATCAAGAAGAATCGAAGCGACACAAGACAGGAGAAGATGGAAGGACAAAAAAATATTTATTTATTTACATCAATGCCTTTGTGGACTTTTACATAAAAATTATAATTTATTTAATTTCAATATAATAGTTTAAATATAACATAAAAACTAAGTATAATTCACGTTTAAATTTTCAGGTATGCTCCTGCAATGAAAAATATCAACGAAATTCAACTTGTTATCAAGCTGATGCATCCGCGATATTGGCGAGTTAACAGCATAATTATTTCTATGTGTACCTACAGAGAGCACTTTATGTTGTCTCGTTTGAGTTGGTACTCCATACGAAACCATTTGTGCTAACTCAGAGCAGTCCAACATGCTATTGATCATTTAATATAAAAATACTAGATAATTTTATATGGAAACGCAGGTTTTCTTCTAATTTAGAAGAAATTATTACAAAATGTAAAAATGATATGAATTGTTTAAATGGTGACTGATTAATTGTTATGTTTTTGAGTTTATTAACCTTTACCATACCGTGATATAAAATACTCGTACGCTGCCATGCTGTCAACTCGTTATACCGTAAGAAATTAGAGTTCTATTAGCCTTTAAAATGTGAAAAAATGGTTAATGCCATAAATTTACTTTAAGTACTGAGCATTAAATGTATAATAATAATATTATAAATCGGAGCATTCGTTAAGTTCTGTATAGGAGGTTGCATTTTATAATGCAACCTTCCTTTTTATCTATCTTCATTTAATTAGTGAGAAAGATACACCATTATGTTTTTATTGTTTTCACTGTGAAATTAATGTGTTATGTCTTTTTGTCTTGCCACAAATTGTATTTTTGTCAACGTATTAATTTTACAACGGAATGAATTAAAAATGATTATTTTTGTTGGATTGATTGATTTTTTACTAGTCATTTCTAAGCGTAAATATTTTTCTTCAAATTAACTAAAATATGAAGTGTATGTTGCGTATATTTACTGAAATATTTCAGATTTAATTAGAGCGGTAGACCTGTGTTACTGCATGGTTTGGGAAGGGTTAAATGTAACACATATATATATATAAATATACTTGCAGACAAACTTCTATCAAGACGTTTTGTGGGTCTAGTGTTAATTAAAAAAATATATATAATTAAGAAATAAAATAATACCACATAAAAATGTATCAAATACATACGGAGTGTGCACTAGAACAACTAAAAGTATTATTATCTGCATATTGAGATGCTTTTCGTAGGAGTGGTCGAACTATCCTTGATCATTAAGGAGACCAAATGCCACAGACTGATGTAGGACGCGAAGTGAAAGTGCGACCTCTCGCAATTGATTCGTGGTTCGTGAAACTAGAGCAATTTGTTGAATATAACTTTAAAAGTGACAGGCACTGGGCAACTGGGGGCGTAGCTCAGATGGTAGAGCGCTCGCTTAGCATGTGAGAGGTACCGGGATCGATACCCGGCGCCTCCAAACCTCTTTTTTTATTTTTAGTTGTCATATTTTTAAGGTATTCGCATAATAATTAACTTTTCTCTGGGTGTTCTTATCTACCAATCAATTAAGAATTATTATTGTATTAAATTAAATGACAACTATATTGTATGAAACCACGAAATTTATTATACGTCAAACGGTTTTGCTTATTTTAAGGCGTATTTAAAACTGATTATAAATACAAAAAGAGTGCACTTATATATACATAACGATGGAGAGAGTGACATGTGAAAAAGAGACAAATAGAACATGAAGAGAGATTGAATATTAAATTATATGCGAAAGAGATAAACATATTGCATATACAAATAGACGAAATATTAAGGAAGGGGAAAATACAGTGTTGATGAATATGAAATTGATTTTATAGGAATCAGCCCTTAATTGATAAGTTAATTTGATTATTAACAATTTGCGTACTACTATTCATTGCCTTTTTTAATTCTAGGGGTTTTAAATTGTGCCATCGGTGGCCAAACCCGTTTATATAAAATTAATATTGTTTTATCCGGGGTGTCACCGTGACTTCAATGTAGAGGTTTTAGGTTATTTTCTGATCTCTCTGAACGATATTTCGGATTCCATCCCACACTGGATGATGATGACGGCGACTATGATGACGATGGTCATAAAGATGATGATGATTCGGATGATGTTGACTTGAAACGTAATACAGTTAACAAGGAGATAAAATAAAATTTATTTCACACGGTGATGATAAAGATGATGACTTAAACAAATATCGGTAGACATATTTAATTAAAACCGTTTCACTGGAATTACAGTTAGGTACAGCTGTTCTGATTGGTTGTGATGGAGTGCACCTCCCTCCCCTTTGCTGCACACCCTCCAATGCACGTGTAGTTGTGAGAACGCAGCATGGAGTAGGTTTTCCCGTGAAGGTATTCTCAAAGCATTTACCGGGGATCAGCGTTCGGCAGGGCGGCATCGAGGCAGATTGCCAGGGAGCCTGGCACGAGCGTGTCCTGCAGGCAACGAGGTGAATGATTTTAAACTAAAATTACCAAGTGCCCGCGGCCAGAATGCTCCGAGGCCGGGATTAATCTGTTCCCCACAAATACACAAGTTATCCGCCATTAACATGGTGTTAATGGCGGATTGGTAACATATAGGTTCGAAAATAGTCGCTAAAAATTTTGTCGCTGTAGCATAGTTGGATAATGCACCTTTCCCGGTTAGGAAAGAGATCCAGGTTCGAATCCCGGTGGCGCAACAACAATATTTTTTGATCAAATTGATTTTATATGTACATGTTTCTATTAATATATTTAATTCTTATTTACTTGCAACAATTGTTTTTAACGAATAATGTTTTCAAATAAGAAAATTTAACAATATTAACAACACTCGGATAGAATATAAAAACCAATAATCCTCGATAGTGAATCACATTGACCAAATTACCTCCAAGTCCTATAGAATGTTAGGATTCATCCTTCGAGCCTGCAAACACTTCCAAAATCTATATTACTCAAATCATTGTATTACGTATTCGTTCGTTGTCACGCATCTCAAATATGAAACCCATGGTAGATTGCATATATTGCGAGATTAGAACGAATACAAAATAGGTTTCATTGATATCTTAATATTAGATCTAATCTATCGTTAAACTCTTATTTAGATGCAGCAAACTTCCGCAATGTGAAAACTCTAGAATATATAGAACACGTGCTGACCGAATACTTCTCTTCAAACTATTGCAAGGTCATATTAGCCAATTAGAATTAATATATCTCCATATACCATCTAGATCGACCCGGCAATCCGCACTCTTCCACATTTATAGAAATAAAACATCTTACATATTAAATTCATTAATTCACCGGTCATACAAATAATATAATGAGAAATTAGCCTAACTACATTAAAGGGTTCTTTTCATGAACCACCACAATCTCAATTTTGACCAATCATTCTACCTATAAACACATGTTGCTCTCCCTTTACCGCAACAATAGTTGCAACCTCCCCACCCTTTCTCTCTCTTTTTTCTTTTTATTTATCTTCAGCACCTAAATATTTTTGTAGATTTTCATAAATAGTATCATATGTTAAATATTTATTATGTTAGTTATATTAAGTTTACACTGTCAAAATCCCTTAATAAAATAAAATAATATGTTTAATCAGTACTCCCAGTACAATTGGTGCGTTAGATAAATTCGTAACATTTTTATATACTGTCACATTTATTTGAGCTAATACTACAAGCACCGAGTTTATTGAATTACGATTACAATGATTACTCGGGTAATATATATGCAGTGGAATGCAAATACGGAGGTTGGAGTGAAACGCTGTCGGTTCAGGAACGGCAGAAGAGTGACGTTGCTAGCTTGAAGCTTGACTCATTGTTGGAACCTGTTGTATTGTACCGCGTGTGGTTGGTGCAGGAGATATAATGCTAGGGCGCAGAAATTTCTCATCTTTTGGAGAAACTACGAATTACCGATAAAATCATACAAAAAGGAAAAGAGTTTATAAAATATTGTTTATAAAGAGCCACACCAAAGATAAAGAGTGACGAATGCGAAAACGCGCGCGAGGTTGGTACGATGAGCGTGTGAAAATTAAACTACGCCAACTTTTCAATATTTCCTCCCCTCTTTGCCCTTTCCACTTTGTATGTTCAGTTTAAAAAACACTCTTTTGTTTCTTTTTTAATATATACTTACTATTTTTTAGTTTATTTTTAATGTAAAAGTCTTTGTTTATCAGTTATTTTGAGTATATTATTTTATTATGTACTAGTTATTTAATTCCGAAGAAACTTCACTGGTGTTATTTCTTATATATTATGTTATTATTGTTAATTATTATCTCAAAAAAGAAAAAGAAAGAGATACACAACGTTGCGCCGCGGCCGGCGTTCTCTCTTAGCTGCGGACCGCGATACTATAAACATCTTATATTGACCTGTATAATATTATATAGAAGCATCGCGAATAAATACTTTTGTTACCATGAACTGGGTATTATACCAACACATAGTCCCGCACACGAGGACACAGCATTATCAGCATAATCCAAGATATTACAAGATACTTCTCTGCTAATAGATTTTACGGGAAAAAAGTAGTCTTGTAGTCCAAGTTTCAGAATAGAGTTAAAAAATCGAATTATTGAAGCTCTCAGATACACGGATCGTAAAATTTTCAGCAAAATATTATGAAAATAAAAATTGGTTACTACAAATCGATCGGTGGTTCAATGGGGGTAGTTTACAGTGCTGTGGGGTAGGTACACTTTTGCGGAACCTCTTTTATGAAGAAGAAAGGCTTGTCACCTTGGACTAATCGACCCATCACATTGACGAGGGGTTGTGAAATTAAAACAGATTTTTGGTAGGGTTTTAGAGCCAGTCCTTTTTTATGATTGTAAAAAGGGTTTATAAATCGTCTTACCGGTTTTGTAATTATGATGTTAAAGTGAAGCATTTTTGTATGGTATTAAAACCCACATTTTTTTAAGTGAAAGTCAATTCTAACTTGCGCTGCTGACTTACGCTTTAACATTTGTCTGGTAAAATCGACCTGAATTCAAGGTGAAGTGCTCATAGAAAAAGATGAGGAATGTTTGTAGAGAGCAATCTCCGGCCGATCCCAGATGATCGCGAACTGGTGAAAGGTCAGACGGAAGGAATTAAGGACAGGAACAGGAATTTTTTTTATTTTTTATTTTTAGAGAAACAAACTGTGTAATAATAACAACTAATCATAACATAATATATAAAAATAATACCAGTGAAGTTTCTTCGGAATACGAAATAAATAGTACATAATAAACTAAAAAATAGTGTTGCGTGATGGCATAGATGCCGGAAGAAACAGGATTTATTTGGAAGGAAGTTCCACTCACCACAATCCGTTCTCCTGGCGCACCTCCAATGTGGACTGTAATTTAGGGTTTTACACTATCTCCGTTCAGGGTCTCGATTGATTCAGGCTGCAATAGATGATCAGGCAAACACTTCTCACTCTATTTTACAGTGCGAAAACCTTTCTAACCGTACCGGTTCAGGGCCACCGGTCGACTGGGCCGTGGCAGGTGAGGAAGGGGGGGGGGAGGTGGAATTCACAGTACATCATTCTCGCTCAAGAACAAATATGTCCCAAACAAATAGTATTTTTTTATTTTTTTTATTTATTATCTTCATCAGGATGTTATAACTGTCCTGAAGAAGAAAATTATATTTTTCGAAACCGGTAAATGTATTTAAACTCAATTTAGTGGTTAATAAAACAAAGAAAAAAAAAAAAGAATTTTAGCCACAAAATTAATATTGATAATTTTAAAAGTATAAAAAATAGTACACTCAAACAAACTGATGAACAAAAAGACTTTTACATTAAATAGACATAAACTAAAAAATAAAACGGAAAACCGTTTTTGGTAACATTTGATCACGTGTAAAATTTTTAGCAGCACTTGTATCGATGAGAACTTTTAAAATTTTGTTTAGAACAACAATATCAAAGTCCGTACAAAAACTCAGCTTTCTGGGAATTTGTTGAAAGTTGATCATTTTTTTAAATCTAATTTCATTTGAATACACAATAAGGGTATAAATAATAGTTCTCCAACGCTAATACACATGCCACTCAATTTACCAAATTGTGGAAGCAGTATTACGAAATAATAAGGGGCTGAATCCCCCATCGTAGGCAAAGCTGAAATTATAATGACTTCTCTCGAATCTTGCGACGAATTTGCTTCTAGATTCTTCCATAGACGCCCAAGTTTGCTCCCTGTCTGGTTTACAGCCCCTGTCTCAAATGGACGCAGCTAGAGCTGCATTATGACCTTTTCAATTTAAAAAAATAATTTTCTCAACTCGTTTTGAAAAGTCGGGAACATTGAAGCTCGCCACCCCTAACCGTTTTTTCTAAACCCGCGGGTGGAACATTTTAATTAAATGGAACTAACATTCTGCGCAGCCCCCGCGAACCTGAGATTCAATTTCCTTTAAGGAAATGCATCTCGAGTTTCCGTTGAGTGCTTGACTTCTCATCTACCCTCTTCTGCGGCGGGGGATGGAATTACAGCCTGGCAGTCCCACTCCGAGGAGTCGGGCTCTTTAATTAATCCCTTATAAATAATTAAACAGTACATTTCAAAAGCAAACTAAGGCTCTAATCGGAAAATCCTGTGGTCCAATTCTTTATTCCATTTTGTGTATTTATTCGATTTTCTTAATCCTGAGAGATTTTATTTTATTTCAGATTTAGCCTTAAATAAATAATGGTTTTTCAATATTCTGTTAATGCGACATTCTTTTATTTAAAAGTAGTATATATATATATATATACTGTATGAAAATTGAGATCTAATACCAGAAATTTAAAAATCAGAAATACTGCTTAGTCTTACAGAGAAAAGCATAAAAATCAGATGTGAAAAAGAAAAGTTATCAATCTGATCATTAATACACCACTCAAAGTGCTGCCATGCTATCACCATTGATGAAGTTCTACGATAGTTCAAATCGTCTCAAATTCGCCAAGTCAACTCCCGTCTGCTATCCAACTTCCACCAGCCATAGAGACGCATGGTTCTGCCTACGTGCGACAGTATACACGCGTCAGTATACCACGCCCGGACTGTACAATTTAGTTTCGATAAAGTTAGTATACTACACCGTCGCACAATTTCAAAACCCTTTGATCGCTCCACCTGAGCCTGACACATTTCACAACACGCCATAACGGTTAACGTATGACCATTCACCAAATACGGTTGCCACTTAGTTTATTGTGAGTGGTAATTTACAAGTATGGAAAAGTTAGTAGCTTGTAGCTGTTACTGGGAAGGCGGCGGTCAGAAGAGCGGCTATGGTGTTGTTTCCTGGGCTTGGTACTAGGTGCGTTTACGCCTGCTAGGCGTTTGGTTTCACGCACCGGTGTCTGCAGGGTGTATTCCACAAGAGTGGAGATGCTAAATCTCCACAACATAATTCGGCGCCCTGTCCGCAATAATAATATGTTTCTGTATTATAGCAGACAAAAAAAAAATAATACAAAACAATGAATTCATTAAAAAATCTAATTAAAATAATGGTGAAAGTGAAATTACTTGGTTAAAAGCGAGAGTAAAAATAATAGTGTAAAATAATATTTAAAAAAAAACACTTTTTCTTTACGGCAAGTCTGTACTTTTAAAAGTTTTTGTGAATATTTTTTCCTTTTTCGCGTAGCTAAACTTCGAGCACAATATGCATTCAACTTCGAGCAAAATATGCATTCAATTGCACTACATTCATTGACAGAATAAATTAAATGTACATGTTAAAGTTCATTTTAGTGGGTTGGCGCTGTCTTTGTAGACAAATTGAATATATTTTTCTTAATATTAAATTACCGTTTTAATTTAAATTCACACAAGCCTCCACAAGTAATTAACATCTGGTCTTTGGAGATGTTAAGAGAAATCGAAATAGCAGCAACGCCAAATAAATCCCACTGCAATGTTGGTAGAGCGACTACGCCTGTAGAGCGACTACGCCATCTAATACTTCTCTGACAGGATTAACGAAGAAGATGATCATTATATTTTCGTAGAAAGCAATCACTTTGTGGTTCGACATATTATATTAAATAAAATTACAGTCACGAAATTTATTATACGTCAACCGGTTTCGCTTATTTCAAGCTTCATCAGAACGTATTTAAAACTGATCATAAATACAAAAAGAGTGCACTTACATATACATAAAGGGAGAGAATGTGACATGTGAAAGAGAGAGACAGAATACATATACAGATAGACGGAACATTAAG
>CM062860.1:1805536-1850002 GCA_031772225.1 Eubasilissa splendida
TACAGTGTTGATAGATATTAAATTGATTTTAAAGGTACCAAGACCACAGATAAAAACGGGTTTGTTGAAATAAAAAAGGTAGTAAGTAGTGGTACGCCAATTATTAATAAACAAATTAATTTATCCGTTAGCTCCATATTAGGTATGTTCCCGCAACGCGCGGTACAATGCAACTGGCGTCATCGGTTGGCCGGCCGGACGCTCTGCCACGAGTCATCTATGTTATTCTTGAACCACTCCTGAACCGATTAACAGCGTTTCATTTTAATTTCCGTACTTGTATTCCACTGCTTAATTATTACATAGGTTTCAATTGCTCATGTGTACTTCTGCCTACTAAGTACACCAAGGTGAACAAGGAGTTATCATTCAACATACATAATATTTCAGATCTGATACATACACACACAATAACTTCCACAAGAGCATTTTCGCCACTAAGCGGCCAGAACTTTTGTGTTGTCCGAAGCGGGGTATAGAAATACCCCAGATCATATTCATATAAACGATAATCGCGATAAGCGATATAGCTGTCTCCCTCGTTCGCATCTGTGGGATGGGGCTACTCAGTGCATAATAAGCACAATAACTAAAAGATAAGACACAGGGGTTTGGTATCGAAACACGCAGGTCTATGTACCGCGCGAATACCACTGGATTGAAAACAGTATTTTTAAATATTATACGCTTAAAAATTTGAAAAACAAAAAATAGCAAAATGTTCGTCATTGTTTCCGTGAAGATTACAAAAAGTAAGAATGAAATCGTTTACATAATTATCGAGTTATCGAGTTTAAAGCGATCTATGGGGAATGTGAATACCCCGCCTCGGAAAGGCAAGGTTAAAATGTAAAATTTAAGAGCCATTTAAAGCCGACTATTTTTAATGTAGTTTTCGTGAAAAATTTTACTGCGGTACGCGTTGAATAAACATGATTTCCTATATTAAAAACAAGATTGCAAAGTAATTTGTGGAATAATTTAATATTTTTTTGGACGTCACCGTCACTGGATCTTCACAGGCGATATTGTTTTATGCGAGATTTCAGCATCTTTGCTGATTCCCGGATCGATATCGTGCAGCAGGAGCGGGGCGTCTGAAGCCACCCCATTGTCTCGTATCGATTCGCAAAGAGAAAAGCCGATATGCGGGCTCCATCGCTCGCTAGCGGCACAGATCGTCCGCGGCGCGGTATTTCAAACAGAGGAATCCTTTAACCCTTAATTACTCCGCGTCGGGCCTGGGTGCTAATGATAAGGCTCTGATAACGTTAAATCCTGTTTGATTATCCCAGATTACGAATTAATCGCCGGATTCGCGGAGGGGGACCTTCCAAAATGGCGTTGATAAAAATTCGCGGTTCAAACCGAACAGAAATGAATTGCCCCAACAACAATACCGCAGTCTAAAATGAATTCAATTCAATTTGTTCTCTGGTAAAAACGTCAGACATACGACAAATATTAGCTTAGGGCAAATACAATATTATTTGATGGACAAATGATTTCAACGTTGTTAGCCCGATACTCAATCATGTTAATGGAAACGAGCTAAAACAAGTCGATGATGTCTACCTAGGAAAATATATTTCCATAGCGAAGAGATATATAAATTGTTTGCAGGACAAAGCTGGACTGGAGTGCATTTCGATGTTTAAATGCGATTTTCGATTTTTTACCGTTTCCGAGGTAAGTTTGTAGAACTCCATTAATCACACATGTTTTATAAAACACTAATTCAATAACTTGTCAGATTGATAATGCTTAAAAAACAAGTGTTTTATTTATACATATACCTTCAATATTTGAATACGTCCAAGAATACACAATTACTGGATTTTCACCTAAAAAGCTATTTTTATTATATTTAATGAAAAGATACTTAAAGACAAGGAATAAGACCTGTCCTCGGCTGACTTAAGTAATTAATATCCATATCTATAAAATTTTTGGAAGTTGTATATATGCCACTGTGTGGAAACACTTCGAGTATATAATACAACTACGCTGTCGCCATCTATGGACTAAATTTGATATTCATGGTAATCTTCATGAACTCCCACCCTCTTGATAATGCTCCTCCACTTTTTTCAGCATTCTACAGATCTAAGGACTCACCAGAGAAGTGCCTGCTGCCTTTTCAACTTGGTCGGTCCAATGGGTGGGCATCTTCTTTTTCCTCTTCGTCCTTCGACATGGCCTATCACAGCAAGGTTCTAGCAAGACGTTAGATTACGAATTACGAACACTTAAAAAAGGACACGTCCGCAACAATGTCTGGTAAACCTAAAGAAAACCATCTCTTTCCGCTGGGCTGGTCGGCCTACCTGGAGTACTCCAAGCACTCCGGGTGAAATGGTCCAACACTGGTAGCTTGATCATTAAAAAATATATATATTGTTTTGGTTTATGCGTGGCGGCTAAATTTAGCAATGTAAAGAGTTTACAAAAACTGAAATAACTCAGCTCCTATTTGTCCTATCAACATGGGGTTAAAAATAATATGCTTAAAAAAAACGGGCTACAAGATTGTTTTCATACATTTTTACCTACATGCATTCCCCACAGTGTGAAATTTCAGCCTTAATTCTTAGTCTTCATTTTAAAAAAGTCTCATTTTCATGGGTACGTTTTGTGGGAATGGTTTGAGTCTATATGTCAAAAGATTTTTTTCAAAGAGGTGAAAACTAATTGTGTTCACACACCAAATTTAAAAAATTCTCAAAGATGGGAAATTTACTAAAACTGAACTTTTCAAAGCTAAATATCTGAAATTTTAACCCAAAACTGTATGATAATATGCACCAAATATTTAGAGTTTGAGATTTCGACTCCTTAGAATAACATGGTTCCAACTAATATTTTGAGTTCGAAAAGGGTTCCAAGTGCATTATTCTTTATTTCTTCCATACACACCGCAAGAGCTGCAGTTCCAACTGCATCAGTATTATGACCTTAAAACTGATAATATTTGCATACCCAAAACAAAATATAGATGTCAACACAGTGTCAGATGGAATCTTCTAATTCTGAGGGGTTGATTTGACTAAAGCCAAAAATATAAAATTCGTCCTTTCTTCCTAGAAAACTTTATAAACAGCACACTGGTACACGTGTTGTCTATACATTACCATGAAAGTACTAATATAATTTTTTTAAATAAAAATATATACTACATATAAATTTAATGACCTTAAACCGAAAAAAACACCCCTTGTATTGGTTCTGTATTAGTTCTGTAATCTGTATCTGAATAGCGGGGGATTTGTTGGCAAATGGTGAACATCCAGCTTTAATTAAAAGTCTTTACGCCGTACGTCGGTATAAAAGAAAACTTTAAAAACTGTTCCAGACTTAACATTATATTAATTTACTTTTGCATAAAAAGCGGAGAAAATGGAGAAGCAGACGATACTGCTATGCAAATGACTTACTATAGACACACTCGTCATACGAAACTAAATATATTTTGTGCTCTGAGGCCATATGAGGCCAGTGAAAACCAAAAACCTTATTGTGTTGTACCTATTCGGTACTAAATGACCACTCAAGATCCAAGTTGTCTTTTAAATACTTGTGGAGGGCTATAGCCTCCTAAATCTACACGCACCTAGAATATACATGGGTGCAAACAATAAGCTCTGGTCAACTTTAAAGGTACATCTAATACCGACCCACAAACTGACGACAATACATCGTGGTGCAGCCGCCCAGGGAGCCGGCCATAACTATTCACTTCTCTCGCGGACGGCTTCCCGAACAGTTCACCAGCAGACGCTTCACGTCTTCACTGCTCATATATAAACTGCTATTGTGGCTATTATTATTATCTTAACAGCCACATCTACACACACACTCCGCGAAATCATCTTCATACGAACTAAGTGGAGAGCTGGCAGAAATAGGTCCCCACATCAATGAATTCAACCTTTTGATCGACGCACATAACAAGGTAACTCATCCTACAAAAAAATTCCTAAACACTCTTTATTGCCGTTTACCCAGCCACTTTCCCTCCAGAGTTGACAAGAAGATACTTCTTGGTTGTCGTTTCTTTGGCATCCAAATGGCGCGTCCAAGCCACCTAAATTGAGATTTTTTTTAGAAGATTGCAGAAATAGGGGATCTATGCTGAGGGTCTTCCTAATCTCGGTAATTTTCACTTGCTCCAATAATATTACTCATGCTACTCCCTAACTCCCTCCCTAATTATACGCCGTCTGTCTAATTACATAGTGTGAATCAATGTCCGAGTATTAATTTAAAAAAATCGTCGCTCAGGAAGTTCGAGGAGACCGCTTCAACGCTAAATAAGAAGAAAATTGGGCGGCCACGGAGCAGGACAAGCGAAGAGAATGTCGCGCAAGTTAAGTTGTGCTGCTATGGCGACACCGAAATCAACTGAAATAATAATAAATGATAAACCAGCCACAATAATCCAACTGAAGGTGCCAGATTCGAGGAGTATCAGCGGTGGGATGCAGGACATTTAGATAATGTTGTATTTAAGACGTGATTTTCACAATTGTGCTTTTTCAGCGATGTAAACATACATTGTCATACGGTCTCAAGTTTTTTTTTATTGATTTTTTAAAAGCTCAAAAACTGGCCCACCCGTGCCGAACGATCACACGGGAATCGTTGTTTTTGTAGAAGTGTTTGGCGCAGAACGCGCGTTGTTCCCCCCGTGAAGCGATCCATTGCGACAAAATTCACAAGAACCAAGGTCTCGCGTGCCACTTCAAAAGTTCAAAAACTTATGACCCACCGTGTATAAAGTAAACTGGGTACAACTTTAAAAACAGTCAGTTTGATATTGATGCTCAACTCGAATTTTGAGGGTTACGTTTCACATCTCAATGTTTTGACGCCATTTTCAGGATACACGCATTAACCTTCAGCATACTTACTCTCACAGTGGTTCCACACATCAATCACATCTCACATGCCTCCCAGATTGATGACATGTAAGTTCCACAACCTTCCGTCTACATGTTTTTCTTCTCGTGCCCTATCCGTTCAGCTGACGTTCGCTGTCTGTCACTTTGTTTTCTGCGGCCCGTAAAAGCTCTACAGTAGACTGGCCAAACTTGCCTTGGATTGTTCAATTTATTCAGTCTTTCAGATACAAGATCTAAAAGTCTCATTGCATGTCCGAAAAATATTATATTTTTATTGTTCTAAAATCTTGATTAGGCTACGTGAATTCTAACTATAAATCCGGATCGATAGGATATAAATGAATGAATTGCGCTTATCTCCGGGTCGCAGCCGATGGAATACGATAATTTCGGTCGTAAATCTGAATCATTGCAAGGTATAGGGGAGGGAAGTAGGGAAACCTTGGTACAGGAGAGGTCGGTGGGGGAATTTCGGGGAACCGGGATTCTGAAGGACTGCTCACTTTACCTTGTTTATGATGCCTCTGTAATCTCTGCAGTCGCCGTCGAGATCACACAATGGCACGCGGACAAGCCGATCTCCGATTCCAATTAAATACGGCGATGTCACAAGTGCACCCACAGCGCACAAACAAAAAGCAATACGTGATCACAAAATACAGCGCTGGTGTACTGAAACTGACATGTCCACACCGCGAATGCTATCGCGATATCGAGATCGAACAAATATCGGTCAAGTTGACGTCTACTGACGTCAAGGTCACAATTCACATGTGAAATGTATGGATGGGAATTTGGATGCGGAATTGTGTCAATAACGACGTTTGCGGCTGATTTGAAAAAACGTCCCAAAAGTATGTTTACGAATTCGGAACAACACGTTTTAATCGGTGCAATAATGTTACTTCCCTAAGGTACCTCATTTCGGCAGCCTGGATGATTGATTTCATTCACTCCGTAACAATCCATAAAGTGGACCTACACACAGGATTAAAAACAGTTGGTTTGACATTTGACATGAAATACACACAAAATTGTTGCGCACATATCAAGTCTTTCTCTCAAATCGAACGTCAATGATTTTAGCAATTTTTGAATATGTCCAAGATCACACAATAACTAGATTTACACCTATAAAGGCACTGTTATTAAACAAATTATAGATATCTTATAAAAACGAAGCAATTTTCATTATATTTAATGGAAAGATATGGAAGTATGGGTAATTACAGTGCTTACGACCTGTTTTTGGCTGGCTTAAGTGATCACTTTATACAAATATTACGTTCACCATTCTCACTCATTTATCAATCTGCATATCAAATTTTTGGAAGTTGTATATATGTTAATATGTGGAAACACTTTGAGTATAAGTACACTGTCGCCATCTATGGACTAAATTTGATATTTATTTCCTTGAAACAGGGTAGATGTCAACTAAAGAGAATCTAATTATTTTAGAAATTATTTAAGACAATATTATTTATCTGTAAACGTTTTCAATACATTATACTAGAATATGACCGAAAAATCAATTTTAAATTTAATATATTTTTCTATTTTGATCAGTATATTATTAACATTATGTCCAAGAACACACAATTACTGGATTTTCACCTATAAAGGTATTGTTAATTAATAAATTATAGATATTTCATAGAGACGAAGCTATTTTTATTATATTTAATGAAAAGATATGGAAGTATGAGTAATTACAGGGTTTACGACCTGTCTTTGGCTGGCTCAAGTGATCACTTTATACAAATATTTCGTTTACCATCCACCTATTAGAACTTCCCATTAAATATAATTATTTTAATTAAATATGAATTAAATATATTAATTATAAAGATATACATATAAAATCAATTTTATCGAAAAATATTGTCGTTGCGCCATCGGGATTCGAACCTGGATCTCTTTCCTAACCGGGGAAGGTGCTTTATCCAACTAAGCAACAAATAACTACAATAATGTTCTGAATAATTACAACTTCACAATAAGAATGTGTTCTCCTAAAAAAAACATTATAATTAAGGCTGATTTGTGAGTTCATCACTATTTCAACATGTGCACGCGATACTGAGATATCTGATGTTAATTTCATCATGTCTCGTTTCGTTAGTAGTCTTGGCTGCCTACAGGATACGCCGCCGTTTCCTTCAAACGGTGGCATCCCTCTTCCGGTGTACCCGCCCCTAGAGGGTGACAGTCTACTGTCGCTCCATCGCACCATCGCGTGACCTTCCAGTTTGAATTGATTCGACCACACTGGCAGGTAAAAATTACGCCAGCTTCACCATGAATTGATTTGTGAATATTGAGACGAGAAATACAATATGGCCGAATACAAAAAAGAAATACGACTGTTGCGAAGAATGTACCAAATTTTATTAGATTACTTTTTATTTCACCCTCTGCTGTTCTCGGTACAATGGCAATTTAAGGGAAACTTTGGCTCGTTACGGTTTGCTTTCCTGAAACATCCCCAAAGCCGTGCGAGGGTGGGCGGCTTCGTTACGCGATATCTATTAACCCTTATGTATTTTTATTATTTTCGTGTAGGCATAAATATATTTACATACCTGCCTACCCCTTCCTTTGGCGAAGTTTGGCAAAAGTTATTTTTCTCTCGGCGTATAATGGAGAACGGTCCTTAAAAATTCTACGCGCAAGGCAGTAACATAAATACCAAAATGATTTATATAAATATTTTATTTCCAGCGAAAGTGTATAAAACTTCTCGGATATATAAGGAAATAGTACGCGTTTTATACAATTTATGTGGGAGGAATTTTTATGTACCGTGTTCGAGGAGTATATTCTACATATATAATGATTTTGAATTGTCTGCAGCGTGACTCGAGACCCTTTTATTCTGCGCCCAGTGACACGGTGTGTGGATCAAAATATAATATAACTAACAGAAAGTAGCCGGCTTCAATAATTACTTTCTTCTAGTGTATGTAATTGTTTCATTTTAAATATGAATTAAATATATTAATTAGAAAGATATACATATAAAATCAATTTTATCGAAAAATATTGTTGTTGCGTCACCGGGATTCGAACCTGGATCTCTTTCCTAACCGGGGAAGGTGCTTTATCCAACTAAGCTACAGCGACAATATTTTTAGCGACAATTTTCGACCCTATATGTTACCTTTTCGATATTAATACATTTAATCGTTCCATCATTTGACAGAGCCATCTACCTTATTTTTACAGAATCTCAAATACCTTTGAGTAAACTGATAGCAGACGCCAGAATTATCTATTCATTTTTATTACATTTTGGACACATTGATACAACTTTATTATTTAGGAGAACACATTCTTATTGTGAAGTTGTAATTATTCAGAACATAGGTCTGTGATATTCCAGGATCGAATCCCGGTGGCGCAACAACAATATTTTTCGATAAAATTGATTTTATATGTATATCTTTATAATTAATATATTTAATTCATATTTGAATTTTATACATATGAAAATGAATACACCTACTACTGGTCATACAGCCTCACGCCGCTGATTTCACTTCGTGTACTGACGTCCGCCGTACCGACAGCTTTCGAGTAGCCTCCGATCTATGATACGTAATTTGCGAGCTCAGTGACAGCAGTAAGCAATTTCAATATTTAATACCTGCTCGCCTGTTATATCTATATATCTATACACATTGCAAATTTAACTTACGTTTAACCGTCAACCGCTTGTCAATATATAGAGCAAGTGTACTCTTACGGTTACCTAACCTCAATACACGACGTACAAATCTCCATAGATTTTTCGACAAAATTCAGTGTAATGCAGTGTTTGAAATGTTTAATTGTCGCGCACGGCGTCTGATGAAGATAGTGTTGTCTATGGCAGTCTTGAGAATAGAAATAACCAATAAATTATATTACCGGTAGCTCAGAACTCAACACGGTCCAGGAATATGGAGAATGGAATCCAATACTTCATAAATTATGTGGGTAATAAATCTAGGCAGAGTGTAATAATTATTCAACTAGTTTTTTTTAAATGTTTAAAAGTAAATTAGGCAAGTTTTTTATATTCCTTATTCTCATCTATGAAAAAAAATTAATTAGTACTTCTCTATTACATATGAATAAATATGTAAAAGAGAAGTACTAACTAACAGCATGCTGATAAATAATATTGATCTGGCCTACATATTATATTTACAAATAAATTCACCGCTCTGAGACTGTGAGGATTATAATTATTATTAAATTGTTAATATACACGTTTATATGTAAATAGAGAAATAAATATATAATTAAGTTGAACGTTATTAGTAATTGCTTCATTGTCGTTCCGGTGATACACGCGCCGCCTGACGGTGATTATTTAAGAGCTTGCTTTTAAATAATCGTTTAGAGTGACGGAATGGTTTGTATATTCGCTAACAACATTATTACACGAGTTTTTGAAAGAATATTCATTATTATCATCACGTAGCCACGATCGCCAAATTTTCTCGCATCTTTCTCCATATTGTTTGCCCATCCCTTAGGGTTGCTGACGCCCAAGGTGATATACGCGTATGTGAGTAGCTTGAGTAGAAGTCGCGATAATAATATAATAGTTTGACAAATCAAAACTAGATCTTAGAGAAGCTTCATCGCGTCTATAATTATTTTAAATATGAATTAAATATATTAATGAGAAAGATATACATATAAAATCAATTTTATCGAACAATTTCGTTTGTTGTTCCGCCACCGGGATTCATATTTAAAATATCACAGACCTGTGTTCTGTATAATTACAACTTCACTATTATCACTTATTAGAACGTGTTCTCCCAAAAAAAAAATCTATAATTATTGATTATAGCATGTTCATTTAACTTACTATCATCACGTTTCCGAGCGGGGTAAAGCAGATTTTTTTTATTTATTAGACTTTATTAACATACATGTTTTTTTTGTAAATATATTATAATATAATATGATAAACATAATATATAATTATACTGCAATTAAGTATATACTCGTAGTATATTGTGTGGGATGGAGTAGACTCAACCTCTAATATATACAGCATTGTCCTGGATACTTTGCTAGACTGAAGTCTGTGTTAAAGTAGTCAGTTTTTTTCGCGCTATTGTGGTGTTATTTAATTCAAGAAAGTTTTTAGAATATTGGATAGCGATGCTTCTAATTGATCTCTACTCAATTGGACCATATATTGCGTTCATATTTGTGTAATATTATTGGAAGTGAACGATTTTCAGTTGGTGCTGAGTGTGTTGTACAGTTTCAGAGCTAAAAACATGTAGAATCTTTGATGAAATGTCGTTTTTGCTTTTGGAACTGGCGTGTAGATGTTCGTTGTTTGTCTTGTGTTGTGTCCATGATTTATTGCTTGGGGTGAGTTGTTGTTAGGGTGAAAATATTGGACGAGTCTCAACATAAAGATTTGTTTTAAGTCTAGGGCATTGTACTCTTTAAATATAAGATCTGATGGATATCTAAAGGGACTGTTGTACTCTTTTAGCCGACTTAGATTGAGTCGATTAGAGGTTTAACTGGGTTCGATCAGTAATACGAGGAACCTCAAGCTGTACAGGGGTTTCATCAAAACGTGAACTACGAGACGGGGTATATTAGGCAGGTGATGACAAGATCGTGTCGGTGAGTACGCGGACACTTTACTTTTTTAAGTCTAATTTTTAACCTTTCCCTAACCGTGCAGTAGCACAGGTCTACCATCATAATTAAACCTGTAAGATTTCGGTAATTTCGGTATTTTTATATTATTAAAAATACATTTTTATACCTATTACTGTACGATGATTTGTAATTTGTTAATAATTTATTCTACCTGTACCGCGAGAACAAAACTTTAAAAATAAGACGTTATAAATTTGGATATTGTTAAAATATGTATTTATATGTATAGTCAATGTGGAAAATCACAATAAATTAATGAAGGATTATGTCAATTTATTGTCATATTTATTCCCAGTCACACAGGGGGGTTCAAAAATATCGCCATAAATTTTCAACCTACAGAAACAAGAAAGTGTTCAATTCAATTGTGATCCATACGATATATTGTACAAGAAATCTGAATAAATGGAAAGGAAATTATGCCATCATTATTTATTATTATTTTAATGTCAGGCAAACATTTTACATTTCAAAATTGATCAATCATATTGCGTTAAATGTATTTTTTAGAGATATAGAACATTAAAATGAAATAAATCACATAAAAATCGTGGTAATGGCCATTGGAGAGATAATTTCACACCATTAGTGTATAAACATGATTTCTTAAATTAAGCGCAATATGGAAGTTCTATTTTATATCACTTTTTAGAGCAGCTGGGGGTCGTATATTACATATTACCAATAATGCGAGGAATATTAGTTTCCAAGTCATCAATTGTCTCTGTTTTATCGTTGTAAACTATCGACTTTACATATCTACATGGGAAATAATCCAAAGGTGTTAAATCACACGATCCTGGAGGCCAATTCACAGGTCCATTACGCGAAATTATTATGTTTATGTTTCCTTCTTTAAATTGTGTTTACGATCTTTTATACTTCGATAAGTAGGCCTGGTTTAAAATGTTGAATATGTGTGTTCTTTTTGTGTGGATTTAAAAACAGAAAACAAAAGCGAAGCTGCTTCTGGGAAGAGATAGTTTTTGCGATTCGGACGGACTTTTACGGCGGCGTGCGTTTTGAGGTGTGGGTTTCCCGTTGGGGGTTGCTGGGATGGGCGATGCCTGGAAGAGCAGTGGCTAGAGAGACCTAACGGAGCGTTCAATTGTCTCTCCCTCGCACTCTTGCGACCTGGACAGGGTGAATTTCTGCCAGACTGTGACCGTGTTCTGCGACTGAAACACATAAATGTGACGTCTACGCTCCCCTTTTAGGGGTGTGTGATTTCTATAGCTTCTTTCTGGCTGCCTTCTGAAATTAATGTGACAAAACAAATCTATCATATTGTACAGGTATGGTTCTGGTACGACTGAATGTAATAAAATAAATAAAAAATATATGTAATTATGACGAATCGAAACGAGGGTAAACAACTCTGAAAACGATTCGGGCTTGGGTGTAAATAAAAAATATTCATCGAATAAATATTATAGCGGTAATTACGTTCCTTTTTTAAATTCATACAATATCGCAAATGAATGTTCTTAAATAATAATAATAATAATAATTGATAATTTGTATAGCGCCATTTTCGTAAAAACTTTCACTTCAAGGGCGCTTTACACTTAATATGTTTTTTAAAATTAAAAAATCATTATTTTCACTTATGGAAATAATTTTTTGAAAAAGTGCGTTTTTAGTTTCTTCTTAAATAAAGTCTCTGATGAACTGTTTCTAATAACGGAGGGCAAAGAGTTCCACGCTTTTGGGCCTGCCACCGCGAATGCCCGTTCACTAAATTTAAATTTCTGGCAACGGTTGGTCGGTTCTACAACTCTTCCTGTGGCTGTAGAGAGTTTGACGTCTACCATTCAAATTGTCTGGGATACAAAGTTCTTGAAGATATAGAGGCGCCATGTTGAGTGTCACCTTGTACATCAACCAGCACAATTTAAATTCAACTCTTTCAGGGAATCGGAGCCAATGTAGCTGATGTAAAAGGGATGTTATATGAGAGAATTTGGAAACTCCATATATTATCCGTGCAGTCGCATTTAGAATAGATTGTAATCTATCCAGCTGAAACATTGGTAGGCCAGCATAGATTCTGTTACAATAGTCCACACGTGACACCACAAATGCATTTATAAGTAGACTATTGGTGTATTTTTAATGCAACTCTCACACGATTGAATTTGAAAGGTTTTATCAGATAAAATGTGTCCCATTTAAAAGCAATGACAAAAAAAAGGTTTCAGTATAGGGAACAACCATTTGTATGATTTTAAAATAAGTACCATTAAAATGGCAACAACTTTCGCGTCAACTCTTTCGTAAAAATTAATTTAATTTTAATTCGCTTTTTAAAAATTGTTCATGTTAAGAGAATGAACTGATCTTCAGTTTTTTAAATCCCAAAAACGAAGTTTTTAATATTTCGTAGCGGCCATGAAGAGACCCCCCGATGATGGACGCACGTAGCATTGTGGCCGCGGTAATCTTGCAGAAGCAGTTTGCGCTACGGCATTGTGCTTCTCCTTGACTTAATCTGGTCTCCGGGCGTGAAAGAGAGAGACAGAATACATATACAGATAGACGGAATATTAAGGGAGGGGAAAATACAGTGTTGATAGATATTAAATTGATTTTAAAGGTACCAATACCACAGATAAAAACGGGTTTGTTGAAGCCCTCGAAATAAAAAAGGTAGTAAGTAGTGGTACGCCAATTATTAATAATCAAATTAATTTATCCGTTAGCTCCATATTAGGTATGTTCACGCAACGCGCGGTACAATGCAACTGGCGTCATCGGTTGGCCGGCCGGACGCTCTGCCACGAGTCATCTATGTTATTCTTGAACCACTCCTGAACCGATTAACAGCGTTTCATTTTAACCTCCATACTTGTATTCCACTGCTTAATTATTACATTGGTTTCAATCGCTCATGTGTACCTCTGCCTACTAAGTACACCAAGGTGAATAAGGAGTTATCATTCAACATACATAATATTTCAGATCTGATACATACACACACAATAACTTCCACAAGAGCATTTTCGTCACTAAGCGGCCAGAACTTTCGTGTGGTCCGAAACGGGGTATAGGAACACCCCAGATCATATTCATACAAACGATAATCGCGATAAGCGATATAGCTGTCTCCCTCGTTCGCATCTGTGGGATGGGGCTACTCAGTGCATTAGTGAAACAAGTAATAAGCTCAATAACTAAAAGATAAGACACGGGGGTTTGGTATCGAAATACGCAGGTGTATGTACCGCGCGAATACCACTGGATTGAAAACAGTATTTTTAAATATTATACGCATAAAAATTTGAAAAACAAAAAATAGCAAAATGTTCGTCATTATTTCCGTGAAGATTACAAAAAATAAGAATGAAATCGTTTGCATAATTATCGAGTTTAAAGCGATCTACGGGGAACGTGAATACCCCGCCTCGGAAAGGCAAGGTTAAAATGTAAAATCTAAGAGCCATTTAAAGCCGACTATTTTTAATGTAGTTTTCGTGAAAATTTTTACTGCGGTACCCGATGAATAAACATAATTTCCTATATTAAAAACAAGATTGCAAAGTAATTTGTGGAATAATTTAATATTTTTTTGGACGTCACCGTCACTGGATCTTCACAGGCGATATTGTTTTATGCGAGATTTCAGCATCTTTGCTGATTCCCGGATCGATATCGTGCAGCAGGAGCGGGGCGTCTGAAGCCACCCCATTGTCTCGTATCGATTCGCAAAGAGAAAAGCCGATATGCGGGCTCCATCGCTCGCTAGCGGCACAGATCGTCCGCGGCGCGGTATTTCAAACAGAGGAATCCTTTAACCCTTAATTACTCCGCGTCGGGCCTGGGTGCTAATGATAAGGCTCTGATAACGTTAAATCCTGTTTGATTATCCCAGATTACGAATTAATCGCCGGATTCGCGGAGGGGGACCTTCCAAAATGGCGTTGATAAAAATTCGCGGTTCAAACCGAACAGAAATGAATTGCCCCAACAACAATACCGCAGTCTAAAATGAATTCAATTCAATTTGTTCTCTGGTAAAAACGTCAGACATACGACAAATATTAGCTTAGGGCAAATACAATATTATTTGATGGACATACACAAATGATTTCAACGTTGTTAGCCCGATACTCAATCATGTTAATGGAAACGAGCTAAAACAAGTCGATGATGTCTACCTAGGAAAATATATTTCCATAGCGAAGAGATATATAAATTGTTTGCAGGACAAAGCTGGACTGGAGTGCATTTCGATGTTTAAATGCGATTTTCGATTTTTTACCGTTTCCGAGGTAAGTTTGTAGAACTCCATTAATCACACATGTTTTATAAAACACTAATTCAATAACTTGTCAGATTGATAATGCTTAAAAAACAAGTGTTTTATTTATACATATACCTTCAATATTTGAATACGTCCAAGAATACACAATTACTGGATTTTCACCTAAAAAGCTATTTTTATTATATTTAATGAAAAGATACTTAAAGACAAGGAATAAGACCTGTCCTCGGCTGACTTAAGTAATCACTTTATACAAATATAACGTTCACCATTCTCACCCTATCAATATCCATATCTATAAAATTTTTGGAAGTTGTATATATGCCACTGTGTGGAAACACTTCGAGTATATAATACAACTACGCTGTCGCCATCTATGGACTAAATTTGATATTCATGGTAATCTTCATGAACTCCCACCCTCTTGATAATGCTCCTCCACTTTTTTCAGCATTCTACAGATCTAAGGACTCACCAGAGTCAGAGAAGTGCCTGCTGCCTTTTCAACTTGGTCGGTCCAATGGGTGGGCATCTTCTTTTTCCTCTTCGTCCTTCGACATGGCCTATCACAGCAAGGTTCTAGCAAGACGTTAGATTACGAATTACGAACACTTAAAAAAGGACACGTCCGCAACAATGTCTGGTAAACCTAAAGAAAACCATCTCTTTCCGCTGGGCTGGTCGGCCTACCTGGAGTACTCCAAGCACTCCGGGTGAAATGGTCCAACACTGGTAGCTAGATCATTAAAAAATATATATATTGTTTTGGTTTATGCGTGGCGGCTAAATTTAGCAATGTAAAGAGTTTACAAAAACTGAAATATCTCAGCTCCTATTTGTCCTATCAACATGGGGTTAAAAATAATATGCTTAAAAAAAAACGGGCTACAAGATTGTTTTCATACATTTTTACCTACATGAAATTTCAGCCTTAATTCTTAGTCTTCATTTTAAAAAAGTCTCATTTTCATGGGTACGTTTTGTGGGAAGGGTTTGAGTCTATATGTCAAAAGATTTTTTACAAAGAGGTGAAAACTAATTGTGTTCACACACCAAATTTAAAAAACTCTCAAAGATGGGAAATTTACTAAAACTGAACTTTTCAAAGCTAAATATCTGAAATTTTAACCCAAAACTGTATGATAATATGCACCAAATATTTAGAGTTTGAGATTTCGACTCCTTAGAATAACATGGTTCCAACTAATATTTTGAGTTCGAAAAGGGTTCCAAGTGCATTATTCTTTATTTCTTTCATACACACCGCAAGAGCTGCAGTTCCAACTGCAACAGTATTATGACCTTAAAACTGATAATATAGATGTCAACACAGTGTCAGATGGAATCTTCTTATTCTGAGGGGTCGATTTGACTAAAGCCAAAAATATAAAATTCGTCCTTTCTTCCTAGAAAACTTTATAAACAGCACACTGGTACACGTGTTGTCTATACATTACCATGAAAGTACTAATATAATTTTTTTAAATAAAAATATATACTACATATAAATTTAATGACCTTAAACCGAAAAAAACACCCCTTGTATTGGTTCTGTATTAGTTCTGTAATCTGTATCTGAATAGCGGGGGATTTGTTGGCAAATGGTGAACATCCAGCTTTAATTAAAAGTCTTTACGCCGTACGTCGGTATAAAAGAAAACTTTAAAAACTGTTCCAGACTTAACATTATATTAATTTACTTTTGCATAAAAAGCGGAGAAAATGGAGAAGCAGACGATACTGCTATGCAAATGACTTACTATAGACACACTCGTCATACGAAACTAAATATATTTTGTGCTCTGAGGCCATATGAGGCCAGTGAAAACCAAAAACCTTATTGTGTTGTACCTATTCGGTACTAAATGACCACTCAAGATCCAAGTTGTCTTTTAAATACTTGTGGAGGGCTATAGCCTCCTAAATCTACACGCACCTAGAATATACATGGGTGCAAACAATAAGCTCTGGTCAACTTTAAAGGTACATCTAATACCGACCCACAAACTGACGACAATACATCGTGGTGCAGCCGCCCAGGGAGCCGGCCATAACTATTCACTTCTCTCGCGGACGGCTTCCCGAACAGTTCACCAGCAGACGCTTCACGTCTTCACTGCTCATATATAAACTGCTATTGTGGCTATTATTATTATCTTAACAGCCACATCTACACACACACTCCGCGAAATCATCTTCATACGAACTAAGTGGAGAGCTGGCAGAAATAGGTCCCCACATCAATGAATTCAACCTTTTGATCGACGCACATAACAAGGTAACTCATCCTACAAAAAAATTCCTAAACACTCTTTATTGCCGTTTACCCAGCCACTTTCCCTCCAGAGTTGACAAGAAGATACTTCTTGGTTGTCGTTTCTTTGGCATCCAAATGGCGCGTCCAAGCCACCTAAATTGAGATTTTTTTTAGAAGATTGCAGAAATAGGGGATCTATGCTGAGGGTCTTCCTAATCTCGGTAATTTTCACTTGCTCCAATAATATTACTCATGCTACTCCCTAACTCCCTCCCTAATTATACGCCGTCTGTCTAATTACATAGTGTGAATCAATGTCCGAGTATTAATTTAAAAAAATCGTCGCTCAGGAAGTTCGAGGAGACCGCTTCAACGCTAAATAAGAAGAAAATTGGGCGGCCACGGAGCAGGACAAGCGAAGAGAATGTCGCGCAAGTTAAGTTGTGCTGCTATGGCGACACCGAAATCAACTGAAATAATAATAAATGATAAACCAGCCACAATAATCCAACTGAAGGTGCCAGATTCGAGGATTATCAGGACATTTATATGATGTTATATTAAAGACACGATTTTCACAATTGTGCTTTTTCAGCGAAGTAAATATACATTGTCATACGGTCTGAAGTTTTTTTTTATTGATTTTTCAAAAGCGCAAAAACTGGCCCATCCGTGCCGAACAATAGCACGGGAATCGTTGTTTTTGTAGAACTGTTTGGCGCAGAACGCGCGTTGTTCCCCCCGTGAAGCGATCCATTGCGACAAAATTCACAAGAACCAAGGTCTCGCGTGCCACTTCAAAAGTTCAACAACTCATGACCCACCATGTATAAAGTAAACTGGGTACAACTTTAAAAACACTCAGTTTGATATTGATGCTCAACTCGAATTTTGAGGGTTACGTTTCACATCTCAATGTTTTGACGCCATTTTCAGGATACACGCATTAACCTTCAGCATACTTACTCTCACAGTGGTTCCACACATCAATCACATCTCACATGCCTCCCAGATTGATGACATGTAAGTTCCACAACCTTCCGTCTACATGTTTTTCTTCTCGTGCCCTATCCGTTCAGCTGACGTTCGCGGTCTGTCACTTTGTTTTCTGCGGCCCGGAAAAGCTCTCAGTAGACTGGCCAAACTTGCCTTGGATTGTTCAATTTATTCAGTCTTTCAGATACAAGATCTAAAAGTCTCATTGCATGTCCGAAAAATATTATATTTTTATTGTTCTAAAATCTTGATTAAGATATGTGAATTCGAACTATAAATCCGGATCGATAGGATCTAAATGAATGAATTGCGCTTATCTCCGGGTCGCACATGGAATACGATAATTACGGTCGTAAATCTGAATCATTGCAAGGTATAGAGGAGGGAAGTAGGGAAACCTTGGTACAGGAGAGGTAGGTGAGGGAATTTCAGGGAACCGGGATTCAAAAGAGCTGGTCGTCTTACCTTGTATATGACGCTTTCGTAATCCCTGCAGTCGCCGCCGAGATCACACAATCGCGCGCGGATGAGCCGATCTCCGATCCCAATTGAATACGACGATGTCATAAGTTCACCCACGGCACACAAACAATAAACAATAAGTGGTCAAAACACAGCGCTGGTGCACTGAAACTGAAATGTCCACACCGCGAATGCTATCGCGATATCGATCTCGAACAAATATCGGTCAAGTTGATGTCTACTGACGTCAAGGTCACAATTCACATGTGAAATGTATGGATGGAAATTTGGATGCGGAATTGTGTCAATAACGACGTTTGCGACTGATTTGAAAAAACGCCCCAAAAATATGTTTACGAATTCGGAATAACACGTTTTAATCGGTGCAATAATGTTACTTCCCTGAGGTAACTCATTTCGGCTGTCTGGATGATTGATTTCATTCACTCCGTAACAATCCATATTTGGTGACTATTTATTAAAGTGGACCTACACACAGGATTAAAAATAGTTGGTTTGACATTTTACATGAAATACACACAAAAAAATTGTTTTTCCTAAGTATCTAAGCTTCTAGATGAAATTGTTGCGCACATATCAAGTCTTTCTCTCAAATCGAACGTCAATAATTTTAGCAATTTTTGAATATGTCCAAGATCACACAATAACTGGATTTACACCTATAAAGGCACTGTTATTAAACAAATTATAGATATCTTATAAAAACGAAGCAATTTTCATTATATTTAATGGAAAGATGTGGAAGTATGGGTAATTACAGTGCTTAAGACCTGTTTTCGGCTGGCTTAAGTGATCACTTTATACAAATATTACGTTCATCATTCTCACTCATTAATCAATCTCCATATCAAATTTTTGGAAGTTGTATATATGTTAATATGTGGAAACACTTTGAGTATAACTACACTATCGCCATCTATGGACTAAATTTGATATTTATTTCCTTGTAACAGGGTAGATGTCAACTAAAGAGAATCTAATTATTTTTGAAATTATTTAAAGCAATATTCTTTATCTGTAAACGTTTTTGATACATTATACTAGAATACGCCCGAAAAATCAATTTTAAATTTTATATATTTTCCTATTTTGACCAGTATATTATTAACATTATTTGAGTATGTTCAAGAACACACAATTACTGGATTTTTACCTACAAAGGTATTGTTAATTAATAAATTATAGATATTTCATAGAGACGAAGCTATTTTTATTATATTTAATGAAAAGATATGGAAGTATGAGTAATTACAGGGTTTACGACCTGTCTTTGGCTGGCTCAAGTGATCACTTTATACAAATATTTCGTTTACCATCCACCTATTAGAACTTCCCATTAAATATAATTATTTTAATTAAATATGAATTAAATATATTAATTATAAAGATATACATATAAAATCAATTTTATCGAAAAATATTGTCGTTGCGCCATCGGGATTCGAACCTGGATCTCTTTCCTAACCGGGGAAGGTGCTTTATCCAACTAAGCCACAAATAACTACAATAATGTTCTGAATAATTACAACTTCACAATAAGAATGTGTTCTCCTAAAAAAAACATTATAATTAAGGCTGATTTGTGAGTTCATCTTCAGATCACTATTTCAACATGTGCACGCGATACTGAGATATCTGATGTTAATTTCATCATGTCTCGTTTCGTTAGTAGTCTTGGCTGCCTACAGGATATGCCGCCGTTTCCTTCAAACGGTGGCATCCCTCTTCCGGTGTACCCGCCCCTAGAGGGTGACAGTCTACTGTCGCTCCATCGCACCATCGCGTGACCTTCCAGTTTGAATTGATTCGACCACACTGGCAGGTAAAAATTACGCCAGCTTCACCATGAATTGATTTGTGAATATTGAGACGAGAAATACAATATGATGTTGGCCGAATACAAAAAAGAAATACGACTGTTGCGAAGAATGTACCAAATTTTATTAGATTACTTTTTATTTCACCCTCTGCTGTTCTCGGTACAATGGCAATTTAAGGGAAACTTTGGCTCGTTACGGTTTGCTTTCCTGAAACATCCCCAAAGCCGTGCGAGGGTGGGCGGCTTCGTTACGCGATATCTATTAACCCTTATGTATTTTTATTATTTTCGTGTAGGCATAAATATATTTACATACCTGCCTACCCCTTCCTTTGGCGAAGTTTGGCAAAAGTTATTTTTCTCTCGGCGTATAATGGAGAACGGTCCTTAAAAATTCTACGCGCAAGGCAGTAACATAAATACCAAAATGATTTATATAAATATTTTATTTCCAGCGAAAGTGTATAAAACTTCTCGGATATATAAGGAAATAGTACGCGTTTTATACAATTTATGTGGGAGGAATTTTTATGTACCGTGTTCGAGGAGTATATTCTACATATATAATGATTTTGAATTGTCTGCAGCGTGACTCGAGACCCTTTTATTCTGCGCCCAGTGACACGGTGTGTGGATCAAAATATAATATAACTAACAGAAAGTAGCCGGCTTCAATAATTACTTTCTTCTAGTGTATGTAATTGTTTCATTTTAAATATGAATTAAATATATTAATTAGAAAGATATACATATAAAATCAATTTTATCGAAAAATATTGTTGTTGCGTCACCGGGATTCGAACCTGGATCTCTTTCCTAACCGGGGAAGGTGCTTTATCCAACTAAGCTACAGCGACAATATTTTTAGCGACAATTTTCGACCCTATATGTTACCTTTTCGATATTAATACATTTAATCGTTCCATCATTTGACAGAGCCATCTACCTTATTTTTACAGAATCTCAAATACCTTTGAGTAAACTGATAGCAGACGCCAGAATTATCAATTCATTTTTATTAAATTTTGGACACATTGATACAACTTTATTATTTAGGAGAACACATTCTTATTGTGAAGTTGTAATTATTCAGAACATAGGTCTGTGATATTCCAGGATCGAATCCCGGTGGCGCAACAACAATATTTTTCGATAAAATTGATTTTATATGTATATCTTTATAATTAATATATTTAATTCATATTTGAATTTTATACATATGAAAATGAATACACCTACTACTGGTCATACAGCCTCACGCCGCTGATTTCACTTCGTGTACTGACGTCCGCCGTACCGACAGCTTTCGAGTAGCCTCCGATCTATGATACGTAATTTGCGAGCTCAGTGACAGCAGTAAGCAATTTCAATATTTAATACCTGCTCGCCTGTTATATCTACATGTCTATACACATTACAAATTTAACGTACGTTTAGCCGTCAACCGCTTATCAATATATAGAGCAAGCGTATTCTTACGGTTTAAATCTTTTGATCGCTCAATCCGAACCTAACCTCAATACACGACATAGATTTTTCGACAAAATTCGGTGTAATGCAGTGTTTGAAATGTTTAATTGTTGCGCACGGCGTCTGATGAAGATAGTGTTGTCTATGACAGTCTTGAGAATAGAAATAACTAACAAGGAAGAGCAAATAAATTAGATTACCGGTAGTTCAGACCTCAACACGGTCCAGGAATATGGAGAATGGAATCCAATACATCCAATAATCCAATTATGCGGGTAATAAATCTAGGCAGAGTGTAATAATTATTCAACTAGTTTTTTTTAAATGTTTAAAAGTAAATTAGGCAAATTTTTATATTCCTTATTCTCATCTATGAAAAAAATTAATTAGTACTTCTCTTTTACATATGAATAAATATGTAAAAGAGAAGTACTAATTAACTGCATGCTGATAAATAATATTGATCTGGCCTACATATTATATTTACAAATAAATTCACCGCTTGTTCTGGCGTAAGTCTATTCATGGTAAAATGGTAAACCAAGCTGAGCACAAATCAGCTATTAGTTGTCAAATGAATTGAAAATGTGTTGCCAATACGAAAAAAAACAAACCTCTAAAAAAATACCCTTCATTTCATAAATAATTGTGCAAAATATACACAGAATTGGCAATGTTTTAGTCACATAACGCCTTCCAAGTCTCTAGGGAATCACGGTGATGCCTTCCGTCATGCGCTCAGCGTATCCAACATCCAAGAAGGTCGATTTTTTACTCATGGCACTGTACAGTCGGCCACTGACGAATATATTGTTAGTATATATATTTTTATTATTACAATATAATGAATGTCACATAGATTAGTTTAATGTTTTCCTATTTTATTTTAATTACATCTTAATAATAATAATGAATCTGTCAATTGCTTTGCCTTGTATATTATCTACTTTCATTTTAAATCTTATTGTGTTATAATAATAATAATAATAATAATTCCGGCGTGATCAGGTTTTTTTTAACCCGATTCGCCATACAGATAATACATATTATGTTATACATTAAGGTTATGAAATAAATATAATTCTATGAAAAAGAAAACTAAGGAAAATATTAATAAATAAATAAAAAGTTAATAAAAAGTAAAAAGTTCACACATACATACACACAAAATACAAATATTACATACTCGTATATAACTACTTCAGTTACGGCCATTATTGTATATGTAGCTATTCTGTAGGCGCTTTCCATGAGAGCGCCGTTTGCACCAGATAGTTGGTGCTGAGCTCCAGCCGCAGCTTTACGCCCCGCAACTCGATGTCTCAGAAGCGGAACGCGCTGCAATAACGCGCCAATCCGAACAGTATTCTGTATGAGTTGTACGGAATTCGGAGACGGTTGTACGTCACTTGCTTGTATTTCTTGTTGGTGAAGAAGGATTTAGACAGGATCCTCTTCACCTCCTCACTGCATCGGTAGAAACGCCGTGACGGCATATTTGCACGAACGTTATGCCACGTATTTATTGATTTATATTGGTTTATTTGAAATATGATTTGTTTACCAATTTGCCGTAATACAGGCTCGCTTAGTTGGGCAATACATTTTAAAATGTGTGTAAAATATATGTAACAAATATGAATTAAATATATTAATTAGAAAGATATACATATAAAATCAATTTTATCGAAAGATTCGAACCTGGATCTCTTTCCTAACCGGGAAACCATAATTACAACTTCACAATAAGAATGTGTTCTCCTAATAATAAAGTTGTATCAATGTGTCCAAAATTTAACAAAAATGAATTGATAATTCTGGCGTCTGCTATCAGTTTACTCAAAGGTATTTGAGATTCTGTAAAAATAAGGTAGATGGCTCTTTCAAATAATGGAACGATTAAATGTATTAATATCAAAAAGGTAACATATAGGTTCGAAAATTGTCGCTGCAGCATAGTTAAATAATACACCTTCCGCGGTTTGGAAAGAGATCCAGGTTCGAATCCCGGTAGCGCAACAATAATATTTTTCGATTAAATTGATTTTATATGTATATCTTTATAATTAATATTTAAAATATCACAGACCGTCTGTTCTGAATAATTACAACTTCACAATAAGAATGTGTTCTCCTAATATATGTAACAAACTTTTTTTTGCAGCTGTGCAAATGTTATATATGTCTAAAATAAAAATCTATAGTCGCATATTTTTTAATTTGCGATTTTTTGACAAATTAAAAAGTTGCATCGTTTTGGTAGAAAAATATGATTTTTAATATTGTAATAGGTTTAAGTGAAAGTTATAGCGATTATGTAAATAAAATATATTTTTTTTTTTATTATACGTTTTTTTTATAAATTCTATAATTTAAAGTGTTAGCTATGACTAAAATTTATATTGAGGCCCGCGGTGGCTCGTCACGAACTTCGATGGGACGTACAGCGCGTCTCGCATCTCCCAGTGACAAATTCAACGAAACTTGCTAAGCCATACAAGACTCATTTGAGCTTTTTCTTAAAACTTTTCACTATTCATACGAGATGCAGATGATCTCGGGTCATGGGCATTTCACGAGTAAACTCTTCGACTTAGGACTTGTCCGTGAACCGGGGTGTGCTTGCGCTCAGGTGAGGCAGACACCCTCACGGAGCACATCCTCTGGGACTGTGCGACTATGAATGATGCACGTGAGATCATGATTGCGGGATTAGAAGAAAGGAATCTCGGACATTTTCGGGAATTTATTAAGGTGTGGGTCTCCCGCTGGGGATTGCTAGGATGGGCGATGCCTGGAAGAGCAGTGGCTAGAGAGACCTAACGGAGCGTTCAATTGTCTCTCCCTCGCACTCTTGCGACCTGGACAGGGTGAATTTCTGCCAGACTGTGACCGTGTTCTGCGACTGAAACACATAAATGTGACGTCTACGCTCCCCTTTTAGGGGTGTGTGATTTCTATAGCTTCTTTCTGGCTGCCTTCTGAAATTAATGTGACAAAACAAATCTATCATATTGTACAGGTATGGTTCTGGTACGACTGAATGTAATAAAATAAATAAAAAATATATGTAATTATGACGAATCGAAACGAGGGTAAACAACTCTGAAAACGATTCGGGCTTGGGTGTAAATAAAAAATATTCATCGAATAAATATTATAGCGGTAATTACGTTCCTTTTTTAAATTCATACAATATCGCAAATGAATGTTCTTAAATAATAATAATAATAATAATTGATAATTTGTATAGCGCCATTTTCGTAAAAACTTTCACTTCAAGGGCGCTTTACACTTAATATGTTTTTTAAAATTAAAAAATCATTATTTTCACTTATGGAAATAATTTTTTGAAAAAGTGCGTTTTTAGTTTCTTCTTAAATAAAGTCTCTGATGAACTGTTTCTAATAACGGAGGGCAAAAAGTTCCACGCTTTTGGGCCTGCCACCGCAAATGCCCGTTCACTAAATTTAAATTTCTGGCAACGGTTGGTCGGTTCTACAACTCTTTCTGTGGCTGTAGAGAGTTTGACGTCTACCATTCAAATTGTCTGGGATACAAAGTTCTTGAAGATATAGAGGCGCCATGTTGTGTGTCGCCTTGCACATCAACCAGCACAATTTAGGGAATCGGAGCCAATGTAGCTGATGTAAAAGGGATGTTATATGAGAGAATTTAGAAAATCCATATATTATCCGTGCAGTCGCATTTAGAATAGATTGTAAACTATCCAGCTGGAACATTGGTAGGCCAGCATAGATGCTGTTACAATAGTCCACACGTGACACCACAAATGCATTTATAAGTAGGCTATTGGTGTATTTTTAATGCAACTCTCACACGATTGAATTTGAAAGGTTTTATCAGGTAAAATGTGTCCCATTTAAAAGCAATGACAAAAAAAGGTTTCAGTACAGAGAACAACCATTTGTATGATTTTAAAATAAGTACCATTAAAATGGCAACAACTTTCGCGTCAACTCTTTCGTAAAAATTAATTTAATTTTGTTTCGCTTTTTAAAAATTGTTCAATTTAAGAGAATGAACTGATCTTCAGTTTTTTAAATCCCAAAAACGAAGTTTCTAATATTTCGTAGCGGCCGTGAAGAGACCCCCCGATGATGGACGCGCGTAGCATTGTGGCCGCGGTAATCTTGCAGAAGCAGTTTGCGCTACGGCATTGTGCTTCTCCTCGACTTAATCTGGTCTCCGGGCGCCGCGCGCCGGCCCAGGGGATCCGGTGAATAATTTTCCCATTCAATTTGTTTGTAATTTGGCCCGAGCCCCTTTTACGACGTCACGGAACCAAAATGGGCCCATGAAATCTGAAATAAAAGCGCTATATTCCGTGAATTATTGGCAGACACACGCGCAAAGTGACCCGTACAATAAACTTATACGGAATTAATGAAGACAAAGTCCAGTTTATCGGCTTTTGGAACTAACCAAAGTGGCTTAGATCTGTTTTGAGGCAGATTACTCTGAATGTATGAGACACTCGGGTCGGAGCTTGCGAGAGTAATAACGCAATCAATTTCATTCAATGATCTTTGAAAATTCGCAAGAATTGTATTATAGAGTTATAACACTTGGGCAATTTACAAAGAAGTCTCCATTTTTTTCAAGAAATGATATACTGCCTGAGTTAGAATCAGATGAATAATTGAATTATTAAAATAGAGGTTCTCAGATGGGCGGGTCACGTCCAGAGTATGCAAAAAACGCGGATCCTAAAATAAACAGGTGGTTGGAAACCCTGAAATCTCTAGAGGAAGGTGTAAGGAACAAATCAAAAGCACGTGGAAGCATAAATTCGGGCCGCAGAGCCATTGAAGAAGAAGAAGAAGAAGAAGATAATCTGGAAGTAAATGTGACAAACAAGGATACTTTTTATTATATTTCATATTGCAGCCGTGTATGTAACCGAAGTCAATCCACTTGGTAGATCGTATATTAAATCTTCTGTATGATAATTACAATAGGCATTGACGATTATCTTAACTAATTCGAGGCAGAGCAAAAAGAGAGCTCCGTTACACACATACTACACACACACTCACACACATCTGTCAACTATGACGCCGCGCTCTCGCTGATATGCACACACATATTTACAGGTTTCATCTGACGGATCTCACAAAAAAACAAACAGTTAATCGACATGAATAAAAATCATAATAAAAATGTACCAATAACGTTTCCTCTAAAATAACAATATACTTTATATACAGTGAAAACAATATTTTGAAAAGGACTTATTAAACAGATAAATAGCTTATTAAGACTTAAATAGCGAATTTACGCTGAAAAATATGACAAAGAAATGAGAACTTTCTCCTCTATCGCAGAAATATAAAAAATAATAATAAAAGTAAGAGAAGTGACAGAAAAAGTAGAAAAGAAAAAAATATACAAAGGAGAGATAAAAGTTATAAAGAAGAAAATGAAATAATAATGTACAATAAGATATAAATAGCTGGATAAAATCAGATACTATGCTTTAAGGAAACTGCTGACGTTGAGGGTTTTGAGGTCATAAAACTTAAAATATAAATCATATACAACACTGATACAACCGATCGTTCTCTCTTACTTTAACGCAAGAGGGCTGGTTGCAGATCTTCAAAAATAAAGTTTAGTGTAGGATTTACGGAAAAGGTATTTAGCACCAGGTATTCAGAAGAAAGTTAAAGTAAGGAGAGGAAGCAGAGGGCGGAGCATATAGCAATACCGGACAAACCTGGAAGAAGTAGTCGAGTACCTAAAAGACTGGACCACAATGGCCATATCAAGTGACGCACTCTGTAGTGATATCTCATGAACTATCATATATCAAATAAGAATTGGAATGGTGAAAAGTGTAATGTATAAAACTTGACAAAATTTGTAATAGGCTGGAGCTTCACATTTTACATGTTTGTAGGGTGTGATCATGAAAGATAAGTCAAAACAAAGGTGAGAAATAAGGGGCGTTTCTACCCCTGTGGGCGCCGATGCTCTGTGCAGCGCAATCCGATTTATAAGAGCGATCTTCTGTATGCTGTCCTTCAGAGCACGTTCTGATGAATGATGCAATAGAAGATATGCTTGAGGGTATAGAGAGAGTGGGTCCTAGGGCCGGGAAAGAACCTGGAACTATTGGCCTTTGTGAGAATGTGGGTCTCTAGGTGGGAAATCCGTCTACCTGCTGTGGTGGGTGTCTGATTGGCCTGTGTGTGCTGTTTTATGGATAATATCTGCTGGCAGTGGTGTTTGGGTAGAGAATTAACTTGTCATGTTTTCCGTGAGGGAGTGTTTAGTGTACTATTATTTACTCTCCGTACTATTTAGCATAAAAAAATGCCAACTTGTCGGTGAATGAGTAGGACCGATATAGGAGATTTTGCTTATAAAACGGGTTAGCTGGGTTAGCGGTGGATTCCCTTATTAGCACTGTTTACTTAATGACATACTTAATAATCATTTAATTATTTCTTGTTGTACAAAACGAAACACACAGTGTAACTAATAAGGGAATAAACTAGAGATAAAACAAAGCTACGTACGTTCTTTTGATTCGTTGGATAAAAACCCGAATTCATTTCTACCTGATAACAATACCTCTGCTACGGCAAATAGTCAATCAACACACCCCAAAAAAGGAAACAACGCAATACATGCCTCGGACATATATATATATCAGGGTGATTTTCAGTGCGTGTAAAAAAAAGATTTATCTTTATACAGGGTGAATATTATGTTACAGGCCGATTTTATTTGGTCGCCATTTTAGTTAGGCAAATATTTGTCAGTTTAAATTTAGTAGTCGTAGAGAATAGTTAATTTCAATTTATAATAAAAAAATTAACGCTTAAATAACATGTTAAAATTATTCAAATTTTTAATCTAAATAATAATGGAAATGCTGTTAACCATTAATGGTGATCGCTATAGTCCGATATGATGACCTAATTGGGTTACATGTGTTACGCTTGAAATTTTGGGAGAAATTTTTTATATCGACTGGCCTCCTCGATCATCTGATTTAATGGATTGCGACTATTTTATATGAGAGTACCAATAAGATATCAACAATTACGATGCTACAGGACAATATTTGAAATTAAATTGATGAAATAACACGTGATTTGTGCCGCTGCTAGAGGTGACAATTTGGTCAATATCTTATTTTAAGTATAATTGTAATAAGTAAAATAATACATAAATAAAAATTAAATTACACAATTGTAGTATATTTTCTAGTTATTTAAAAAAAACATCAGCCTGGAACATAATATTCACCCTGTATATGCGAAAACATTTCAGGTCCAGAACTGTTCCAAGGAGCAAAACCAATCTTCTTTTCAAAGAGTTCTAGATCGTACTGCTAAATCTTATTTACAAGAGTGGCTTTTTATTTTTCTTACATTAGAAAAATGGTACGACAGAGATAACGCTTTAATGAAATAATTATTTATTTTAATGACGCCGTGCGCTCAAAAGGAAAAGGTTTAATGGAACATTTATACAGAAGGCATGTATTGTAGTCTAGTTCAAGAATGTTACAACTAATTAAATTTTTTTTTTTTAAATAATCGAGTACAAAAATATGAGACAGAGACATCAAAGAAGTAACCAAAATTATGTCGGTTCACATTCTTTTTAGTCTTCATGTACACAGCGGATACTTGGCATTCTACATAGTGACAATATATGCCATGGAAATTTACTACTGTTATAGACTATCCCGTGGATAGCACGATGCACAAATGCCGAAAATCTGCAAACAAATTCAACAGAGAACACATTATTATTATTATTATTATTATGAAGTTTTTTTAAAAACATACTTCTGTGGTATTTTAAAACTAATTAAATGTATCAATTAGAATGATATACAGTTAATTTGCATAAAATATTAATTATTATTTCTTGCAGCGTGTATAGGTCCAAGTGGTGACGTGAATGATACTCAGTAGAACTAACTTAGAGGATAGAGCACCACATTCTTCTGTCCTGACACACAGTTCTCGCCTCATCTACAATCATACGTCTTCTCATACAAGCTCGCCGATTATTGAGGCTTCTAACAGGACCATCCTCCAGTATCTGGTTTACCTGGTCGTGCCAAGTTTTCCGTGGACGTCTTTTATTTCTGGTGCCATCAACACTTGTGTCACATATCTTCCTCATCATTCTTTCCTAATTTATCCGTTCCATATGGCCAAACCACCTCACTATACTAAGATCAGATTTACATTTTTTCCTTATTTCTTCTTTCTTTACTCTATCATAAATGGATCTGATTTCATTGATCTCATTTCCACTGCATTCAGTCTACTGACGTTCCTCTTCTGCCAGCTTCAGGCCTCACTTCCATACATCAGTGTCGGTACCGAGACTCCATTGTGTACTGCTAGTTTTGCCTCTGCTGATATGTACCCATTATCTATACTCAGTACAGTTTATAATAATGGAGTATTTGTTCCAATCACACTAGTACAGATTACAATATGTTCTTAGAACTATCTGCGCTGGAAGACGTGAAGCGAAGAGATCGTTCTCTCGCGATCCGCCATACTTATGCATTCTCGCCTGATGTACCTTTTCAAACGCACACATATACTCAGATCCGTTCATCCCGAATGCGCATGCGTCTGTTATTCCGACCTTATTCCATACACACCACATAAATGGCGAGTCATCCCGAGTAATATTCGGTGCAGCTGAACGCTCCAGCATAATCAAGCTACACTAAGAGACGTCAGCGCATCCTGAGCGCATCCCGTGTGAGAGGACCGAACGGTGAACAACTTCTTCTCGAGTTCCCGTCTCCACCGCGGTAATTCTCACAGTAGATTCAAGCCTGCGACTGATCTGGAAGGAATTTAATCGGGTATGGGTGACACGTTGAAGCTTCTTAGGTAGGTAGTTAGGCCGGCCTGCAAGGGTGAGTATCTCTATCTACGCGCCTACCTCTCACTCTCTATACCTCTCGTTTTACAACTCCGTTAGTCTGTCCGTGTAAGTGTGACTTAATCCATTTTGTATCTCGTTCACTGTCCTTCTTTAGGAATGTTTTTGATGATTGGATATCTGAGTGTCTGCCTTGAATTACAACACCTCAATTTTCCATCTATATACAGCACTTTAGGAAGGCTGGAGGATCTAAATTAAAAGTTTACTAAAATTACTAATAACTACATTGAATTTCTTCTCCTTTTTCGTTTTGCTTATACTTAAATATGTAATTGATAAGTGGGACCGACAATGAAGCCCTAGCTTCTAAACCGGTCCCAGGAAAGGGTGGGTTTCCCCTCTTTCAGCTATCTTTTATAAAAAGTAGATTCAAGCCTATAATGGAAATCGTGATCCATTTTCTGCTATTATCGTCTGTAGTTATCAGCTGAATCAGAACCGAGACCTGATAAGGTGTAAAACGAGCCGGGTATCATCTATTTATATAGTTATGAGACATGTCCATATTTATTTAATGGAAAGAATACAGTAATGTAAGAATACAGTAATAAAAGAATACAGTAATATAATAATACTGTAATATAAGAATACAGTAATATAAGAATACAGTAATATAAAGGCACTGGGTATAGAGAAAAAAAATAGTGACAATTTACTTAAATCCTAACATACGAAACAGGAAAAAAAACAGCAATAACAGGAAAACGATACAAAAACATGCATAGTATGAGAAAAAAAGTTATCAACACATAAACAAAAATAAGAAAAAATCATTTACATACTGCATGGAAGAATATTTACTAATTAGGTTCTTAAATATTGATAATGAAACAGAAAATATATCAATGTTGGTGTTGATGCAAGTCGAGTATCTACTCCCTGTGCATTTTGTCAATTTCCAATAAACCTTAATATACCACTCTGGTCGTACATGTTTATTTTAACGGTCGAGAGTAACGCCGTGCGTAACGACAGTACCACGAAAAAGAAGCGGTGTTTTTCAGCATCAGGAGTGCAGTGATATATCCGTTTTTAACTACAAAAGTGCGAGTCAACTGAAGGTGAAACTTGACGTTCATACCAGGACCGAGATCGATCTGCCAATATTTATTTCTTGTTCCAATTCAGATTGCGTCAACTAACCATTAATTTTAATCGGTCCCACCAATCGGCGATCAAATAATTGTGAGCTTGACATATTCTCACTAAACGAGAGCGTAATTTAGAGTTGATTTGACTTGTAGGAATGCTGGAGAGGTTGCGATCGTGATATTCCCGATATGAAAAAGTAGGATAGTTTAAAGTATCAAACGATATTTGTCTGATTTGTCTTTTCTGTGTTTGTCCATTATATATCTACACTGACACGAAATAAGAACAAAGAAGAAAAATTTGGGTAGATCCACCGATGTAGCAAAAGAGTGCCGGGATCCTAAGCAATAAATAACCCACCCCTTTACTCCATCCCTTACATTCTGAAAAAATAACTAATTACAAAAATATTGTATGTACTTGGTAGCCCAGAGAATTGGGTTCTAACTTATTACCGGAAGCCTGTCAAGTTAGTACTACGTGTAGAGTACAAGTTTTTTGTACTAGTTCACGAGATAATAGTTTGAATGCGATCTAACCGCTTGCGTCCTGTGGTGTATGTGATATTTGATTAATTATTTTTTCATTCCTTTAATTGAAATTGTAATATTTTCGTAAAAAGCAATCACTTTGTAGTTTGACATATTATATTAAAAAAAAAAACAATAACTTTATATGAAACCATGAAATTTATTGTACGTCAACCGGTTTCGCTTATCTCAAGCTTCGTCAGGACGTATTTGAAACTAATCATAAATACGAAAAGAGTGCACTTATATATACACAAAGAGCGAGATAGAATATAAAATGTGAAAGAGACATACATAATACATATATAATTAAATAGAACATCAAGGGAGACAGAATATAAAATTATATGTGAAAGAGAGAAACATAATACATATACAGTTAGACGAAACATTAAGGGAGGGGAAAATATAGTGTTGATGGATATTCAATTAATTTTAAAGGAAACATATATCTCCCTCTTAATGCATATATAAGTGCACTATTTTTGTATTTATGACTAGTTTCAAACACGTCCTGATGAAGCTTGAGATGAGAAAAACCAGTTGACGTATGATAAATTTCGTGGTTTCATACAAAGTTGTTATTTATTTATTTATTTTACTAAACTTTCTAAAATTGACTAATCCACCAAGGAGGTACACATTTTTTTTTGCCAGCTGTTAAAAGTTGTTTATTAGAGTAAACTTACATAAATACAAACAAATGACTAAACAAATTCATTATATTCGTTATCATATAACTAAACATATATTATATATGGACTGTACCCGTAAAAAATAAAATCAAATTTCATTAATTTCTTCCTTCCGAGTACTAATTTTTTTTTTAGATAATATTATTAATTTTAATATTTTTTACGGACCATTTTATTGATTTAACGTCGACTGGTTTCGATACTACGGTATCTGTTTGCGCATTTTTACATCCCTGGATTAACCAATCCCTTGTCATTTATTTACTTGTATTTTATTGTTGAATGTACACGCCTGTGTACTTTGTTATTAGCGGAGGTGCCACTTAACTTGTGACAGAAATAATACAGTCGTCATCGGGGTGATAACATCAAATGAATCAGCAGAGAATTCGACAAGCAGCCGGCGCAACCTGCAGTCCGGATTGCATCTGAGAGATCGGTCGTCTATCCAGGTTAGTGGATATCTGACTTATTAGGAGAACACATTCTTATTGTGAAGTTGTAATTATTCAGAACGTAGGTCTGTGATATTTTAAATATGTATTAAATATATACACCAACCTGGATCTTTTTCGAATCCCGGTGGCGCAACAACAATATTATTCGATAAAATTGATTTTATATGTATATCTTTCTAATTAATTAATTAAATTCATATTTAAAATATTACAGACCGTCTGTTCTGAATAATTACAACTTCACAATAAGAATGTGTTCTCCTAATAATAAAGTTATATCAATGTGTCCAAAATTTAATAAAAATGAATTGATAATTCTGGCGTCTGCTATCAGTTTACTCAAGGGTATTTGAGATTCTGTAAAAATAAGGTAAAATAATGGTAGGATTAAATTTTTTAATATCAAAAAGGTTCGAAAATTGTCGCTGCAGCATAGTTGGATAATGCACCTTCCCCGGTTAGGAAAGGGATCCAGGTTCGAATCCCGGTGGCGCAACAACAATATTTTTCGATAAAATTGATTTTATATGTATATATTTCTAATTGATATATTTAATTCATATTTAAGATATCTGACTTTACTAAAGTGACATACGCACGGTATCTTCGCCAGGACGGATGTACACTAACAGATCCAACACCTTGACAAAACGTAAAAAGTTATAAAAGGCACCAAATGTTGTAGTTCCTGTCCCATTTCCCTCGCGTCCCCTACCCCCACACTCTCCTCTAATATTGTTCTGTCTATTTATAATTCCAAATTCCCATGTTGAACAAATGTGAAGATCGTTCGTTAGATTTTTTATTTGCCAAGTTAGTATTATTCAAAGAATTGGAATGGCGTATTGACGATATGTAGTTGAAATTTGCGGGCCGACCCCGGGTCCCGCGGGGCTCAGCTCCCGGGGGCGACTACCCGGGCGGTCGCTACGCCACTGTATCTACCCATAAAAAATGTTGAACACGTCTGGTACACCTGTAGTACAGATAACCCGTAGAGAAAACTACCAATAAAACTCCAAAACACGCAATTACCCCGCAACAAGACCTTATAAAATATTCATATTTTAATCCGGAATGAGAATTTGGTAAAAGATGTACTTTTATTATTTACACCCCTTTTTTCCTCCATGCAAATATTCCGCCGCCTGTCACATCTCGTACAGCCCCTAGATTTACTGCGAGACCCACCCCGCGAATAATGGTTTCGGAGCATTACAAAAATACACAGCGATATCAACAATGCCGGCGATTTATCTCCTTAGTTTCAGTAATTTTTCTGCGGAAAAATCCGATGACGTACAAGTCTACAATCCGGTGCTCTTTTCAAAACGATTATTCATTTAGCCGGGTTTTCTCTGGAGGGTACGTCGAGTCAAAAATTATGTACACTTTCGCCACAATACACCCTCAAGGTTGTCATACTGCCATCGAGCGTGCTTAGAGTTGATAGGACTGCGGTCACATGTGCGAAATTTAATCTGTAAGGTTGTCCGCTACGCTAGCAGTTTGCAACGAGCAGCAACCTTTATATCTGTCATTTTTCGGCCCACGTCTAACTAGGGATTTCGCCTATGTGGAACCAGATTGCATTTCGACGCGGAGCTGTCAAGAGGCTTTTTTGTAGACCGAAATTGTCGCCGTGTATAAAAATCCGGACCACGATTCTTCTCCACCTACGAGTGTAGTAATATCTCTGTTCTTCACAACAAGAGTGCGAGTCAAATGGAGGTGAAAATTGTCGTTCAACCCAGGACTTAGATCAAGGTAGGCCAGATTCATTTGGCATTATTCCTTTCTGAATCCAATTCGGATTGCGTCAACTCAACCATAATTTTAATCGATACCACCAAGAAGAGATCCGATTTCTCTGATTGGAGGGTGTGAAAGGTGCTGAAATTCACCGTTGACTTGTATCACAATACTGGGACAGTGCTGTAGCACGCAAAAGTGTTTTTGTGTGGATTGAGAAGTTTAATAGTGACTGGACGAGAGGGACGCACGGAGAGTCAATCTCCACCGCGGACGACAAGATTCAGCAAGCTCGAGAGATGGTTCTAGCGAATAGGCGAGTTACAATCGGTGAGGTGGCGTCTTCTTTGAACATCTTTCGTAGTTTTGTCCGTCAAATCATCCACGACGAGATTGGCTTCCGTTAAATCTGTGTAGATAAATTGTACAACGAAAAATGTAGATATTTTTTAACTTGCTCTCGTATGCTTTTCGCATTCATCTATGTGAAACATTCTTCAAAGTGGAAAGCAATAATATACTAAAAAAGGAAAATTGTGGGTGATGCTCCCTGATTGGCCATCGTCGCTCGTTGACACAGTGTGACCATGCGAAATAAATAGAGATCAGCGTACCGTTGACTGGCATTTTGCATCTTTCTGGTCCAGCTGCAACATTTAAATTTGGACCCTTGAATTTTTACTGGACATGGTTGTTCATTATCAACAACTTTCAATCACTTAACACGAAAGAAACAAAATATGTATGTTTTTGTTTTGACAAAAGAACATCGCCACATCCCTGCACTCATCCTACATGACTGCAAAACAAACAACACGGATTCCTCGTGCCAAGGTGAGAAATTGACACGGGTTAAAATTATTCGATATCTGGGAGTACTGATCGATGATTATCTTAACTGGAAAGAACATATATCGAATCTAGCTAAACGCATAAGAAAACTAATTAACATTTTAAAAGTAATACGATGTATATTTGACTATAAACTCTTAAGATTTGTGTACTTTGCATTCTGCTACTCCTTAATTAATTATGCTATTTTAGTTTGGGGAGGAGCAGCAAAAATAATACTAGAGGTAATAAATGGTCGTCCCTTTATATATCCATCAGATCTTATATTTAGAGAGTGCAATGCACTAGACATAAGACAAATATATGTGTTGAAACACGTCCAATATTTCCACCCTGAAAACAACTCATCCCAAGCAATAAATCATGGACACAACACAAGACAAACAACAAACATCTACACGCCAGTTCCAAGAACAGCAACGACATTTTATCAAAGATTCTACATGTTCTTAGCTCCAAAACTATACAACACACTCAGCACCAACTGGAAATTGTTCACTTCCAATAAGATTACACAAATATGGACCCAATATATGATCTAATTGAGTAGAGATCAATCAGAAGCATCGCTATCCAACATACTAACATAATCATTATACAGTGTCTACACTAATAATTCACTAGTTCTACAACGATCTCATTACATTTTTATTCCTCTATTTTTACAATTAAAAAAACTGTCTACTTTATCTCAGACTGAAGTCTAGCAACGTAGCCAGGACAATGCTGTATACATCAGAGGTGGAGTCTACACCATCCCACACAATAAACTACGAGTATTTAATTGCAATATAATTGTATCTTATGTTTATCATGTTATATTATTATATATTCACTTCTGTTACAATAAAAACACATATTTGTCAACAAAGTTTAATAAATAAATAAATTATTGTTGAATTTTAATCCATTCCCTGTTTGTATTCATTTTGGTTTGAACCCTGCGTGCGGTCGCAATATTTGCGTCAGCTGATTTGCCAGCTTATCAAAGGGAATATATTACTAGTTGAACAATTCACCTCCGATGTAATTGTGTGTTGCGTTTGTGGACATCATCGAGTAGGATAGTTCAAGGTCGCCGAACGTGGAGTGCATTTCTCATCGTTGGAAGCCTGTTTCTGAGTTCGTGTTGTGATTGAAGTAGTCGCCGTGTCGGAGCATTATCAGCCCTTTATTCAATCAATTTGTGTGGGGGTAGGCGGTGTGAATAGATGGTGTAGAGTAATTTACTGCAACAGAAGACAGAGCAGAGAGTACATGATGAGAAAGCGTGTAAAAATGAAATGTTTAGAACCGAGAACCGTGAAGCGTAGAAGTTGAAAAATAATGGAGCGAATCCCGTGGGTGGAATCGATCCAAGAGGACCGTGAAACCAGACTGTGGCGGCACTCTTCTGCCGCCGTCTAGGATGATGCAGATGTCGCTTTGTTTAAACCACTATTAATTCATTATTATATAATACGTGTTTCAATACCAATGATATCTTCTTCAGAAAACAATGTATACTGAAATTAAAACACACAAGGATTGATAAAAAACAAAAACTATAAAGTGGTGAATAAGTAAGAACAATTATGAAAACAAATTTAAATGGTGGTTATTTAACTTGCTATTAATACTTTTACTTATTTAAAATTTATCTAACTGTAAACCAGTGGTATTTGTATAAGAAGAATACACCATAAGTATCGAGACATGTAGAAAAATCAATAAACAGGTTTTTACAAAATATTGTGTTAAATTATTTATACAAATTTGAATCGCTGTCCCCTACTTAAGTATACCACGTGACGTCACCAGTTATGGAATGTAGCACGACCATGACGCAACATATCGAGGTAACTCTAGGGAGATCTGTCTGTCATTGTTGCGTAAAAGCACAGATGCCGGAAGAAACAGGATATTCGGAAGGAAGTTCCACTCACCGCAGTCCCGTCCTTCTGGCACCTCCGCGGTGGACTGTAACTTTAGGTTTTGTAACACTATCTCCGTTCAGGGTCTTGATTCCTTCAGATTGCACAGGATAGACACTTAGACACACGTCTCACTCGTTTGTTATACTGCGAAATTTACTTGTTACCGCTCCGGTTCAGGGTCGCCGATCGACTGACACCGAGGCAGGTGAGGAAGGTGGGGGGGATGGGGGGAGGTAGAAGGCACAGTACATTATCTTCATTCAAGCATAAATATATTTTCCAAACAGTCATCATTGAAAGTGAATCGGGATTACCATCTCTCGATTTATTAAAGACCTGATCCTTCAGACATTATACATCCCGGTACCATATATTGTACATAAATTCACAATTGCATGTCATCTCGTAATGACACCGGGTCTGAGTTGAGCTGTCCATCTCCAGTTCGACCAAGATTTGGTCGTTCAGGCATTTTGTTCCAATTATATTATTACTTCCGGAGTCAGCCGTTTCTTTGTGGTTCATTTATTGAGTTCTTACGATCCGGAGGTATAAAACCTTGTAATTAACATATTTGAATATTTAATAGTATTTTTGAAAAGTGAAATTATTATTTACGTAAAATATATATACTTGACTTTTCAGGTGATCTTGCTACAGATTAAAGTTTCACAGCAATATTTCGTGGATCAAATGGACCTACATACCGTCTATCCGGTTCAAAGGAAAACTTGTCTATTGACGCTTTATGTTCCGCAACTTCATTACAATGGTGCAGGAAATAACAAAAAAGTTTGAAGCTTTACCGTTAGATAACTGTAGTATTTTTAAAAAATGGCAGTTTGCTCTCCGAGGCGCAAACCGCTCCGTATTACGGTAGATATATAACATATGGTATATTATTGTTGTTTACATAAGGGGATGGTGAAATGGGGTGTAGAAAGAGTGGTAGAAATTTGGCAAGGGCTTAAAGACCAACCAGGAAGCACGACTTGCCTGGATTTTCTCTGCTGTTCTCTGAACACAAAAGTAACTTCGGCATGCATCGCGAGAAACCGAAACACACAATAGTAACAGTAACAGCACAATAACAGAAACCATAAAACACAAAACACATACAAAAAAGTCGTGCTCTGAGGTATAGGGTATATTCGAGGGGAACAGATGGGTACAGTAAACATAATGGAGTATCTACACAAGCGCATGGTGATCGGCCATAATTATATATCATCAATGGGGTGGAGCAATCGATTTAAGTATTTGGATCGCATTTTGCACAAGAACGTGGTTCTTTTGCATTTCTTATTAAAATTCTTCTTCACGACTGTGGATCCTCAGATGACAAAATAAATCCACGAGTTCTGAGGAATTTCAGACATGTTTTCTCTCCTCCATCTTTGTATTTTCTCCTACCGTTGAAGCATTCAGCTTCGAAATGTGTACCATTGACCTTCAGTTGGGCCTGTCGTCGAGTATTCCTCTTAATATTGGCCCTTTCTAGGTTCGCTTTCAGATAATATTTTTTTTTTACTCCTATGTTACTACTCTATAGCTTCAGCACGTAGGCCTGATATATAGTTCGGTGATAGGTGATCTTGTCTTGAACCATCACTCAGAGACTGGAACATGTAGTGCCTTCAATTGTCACTCCATGCAATCTGCAACTGCCAAGAGGTCGCCGAGTTTACGGATTTTTATTATTTTATACAACGCACGAATGCCTTAATACTGCAACAAGTCCAACTGCAGCAGCAATTCTTTGGCCACATTGCCACAGTGCCACAGCGGAGGATCTGGCTGAAAAGACCCTGGAGTCAGCTGTGAGGACGGCCCAGAACCGGACCTTGTGGAGGTGTATTACGAACCAAAAATAAAACAACCATAAAAGATTTCTTCTTCTTGTCCGTTTGATTTTGAGTATCATCATTGTTAGATACTTGTTTGATAAGTACTTCGCTTGTTGTATACCCTGGTAGCAGATTGTTGGTGATCCAAGAGAAACTGCACGAATAATACAGTTTTATGGTACAACGTATATAACTAGCCTTGGAGTCGAACGGCAGCGAAAAGAGGCTGTGCCCATACACATACACACGATCTCAAGGACACCACAACAACTTTGTTTACTGCGGCCTGGAAAAGCTCTACAGTAGACTTTCTAAACAATTGTCTTAAGTTATTCAGCCGTGGTATTATTTGTTCAGCAATCTTTCCCTCCGTTATGAGATGCAAGAATTCACATGTCTCTGAACGTTTCGTTATATGTCCGAGATGTTGAAATTTTAGGATTGTTATAGTTTAAAATACTTATTTTTCTGTACTCGTCCGATCTAAAATATCTTCTTCATTACTGAATACATCCAGATTATTAGGTGAACACATTCTTATTGTGAATTAGTAATTATTCAGAACACAGGTCTGTGATATTTTAAATACCAATTAAATGTTTTAATTAGAAAGATATGAAATCAATTTTATCGAAAAAAATTGTTATTGCACCACCGGGATTCGAACCTGGATCTCTTTCCAAACCGGAGAATGTGCACTATCCAACAATGCTACAGTAACATTATTTTTTGACATTTAATATATTGATCGTTCTATTACTTGAAAGCCATCTATTTGGTTTTACGGAATCTCAAATATCTTTGAGTAAACATTATATTTTTATTACATTTTTTGGACACGTTGATACAACTTATATATCATTAGGAGAACACATTCTTATTGTGAAGTTCAGAACATAGGTCTATGATATTTTAAATACATAAAGATATAGATATAAAATCAATTTTATAGAAAAATATTAAAATATATTTAATTAGTATTTTGAGCATTCTTCTGTAGAAACCATATCTTAAACTGTTTTAACATTTCTTCGGTATGATTTGGGACTTGCAAATTATAAATCATTATTATAAATTATAAATTATAAATCACCCCAACCCTTATGTACTCCTGTAACAAATTCCTGTGAGAAATGATTGCATTCAAATTCCATTTAATTTTTTCTGCCGTCGCAATCATTTCAATTATATTTGAGTCTAGTGGTCCTATAAAAACACTCTGCTAAAGCTCGCAGACTATTCCGTTTGCTTTATTTTCAGCTCTGAATCCAGTTTTTTTACTGTTTATCCTTCCTGAACAATAGCTTCCGCTTTATGCAATCTTGGTACGGCTATATCTTCAGTTTCCGCTATTTTTTTATTTTAATTCTTACTTTAAAGTAATTAGTGGGCGGATTAATCTCTTTCTCTCCCCCCTACCCCTCACCGCTGACTTTCTGTTTTGTTTTGTTATTTCCGAGGTTTAATGAATTCATTAAATGCTGTGAAATAAAATCATCTTTTTATGGAAAATCTGATCTTAAACAGATGTGCCAGAGAGGTCCATTTGATGGTTAATAGGTTAACTTAAATAATTTAGTTGGCAGTAATGGTAGTAAATTAAACATGAACCCAGATATTTACCTTGCTAGTAGATACCTTAACATATACTCTGTGGTGATGGGTCATATTTGACCCGGGTGTTTGTAAAAATATGAATTACGCTACAAATATTCGTTAATGTTGTTTTCCTTCTAGCTAATCTTTTATTAAATATTTTCAAATAATTTGAAATACAAATAAATGTTATCGGACGAGATTCAAATAAGTTATTGATAAAAATGTGAAAAAACGCTCAAAAACTGACCTAAGACAGTCGGATTGAATCTCAGCGCTTATGCCAAAACATATTTTGAGCGAGTAGACAAAGGATACCATGTATGTGTCCATGTATTTGTTTTCACTTATTTTCATCTCTAGACAATGTCAGTAATATAATTATTTGAGGGGCGTTGCGCCTACCTGTAAGTTTTATGACCCTACCTGCTCGGGTTCCGACAAGAAGGTCACGTGTTCAGTGGACGATTGTATTTTGGCTGTGTAGGGCGTCTGTTGATGCGTGAGAATATGTACGTTATTCGTAATATTTTTTAATTTTTAACTTTAATTTTTTATCAGAAACAATACGGCACATCATGCCATTTCATTAAATCATATTTAAAATGAAATATTCATAAAAAATCTCCCACAAAACGTTTGAAAAACCGCAAATTTGAGGTAGGTCTAAAGTGACCCAGCACCGCCGGACGTGTTTTGCTTTATATAAAAGCGTTAAACAATTAAGCTAAAAGGACCATACAGAAAAGAGTTTTATTTTATCTGCGACATAAAATTTACTATACTTTCGCTACAATACACCTTCAAGGTTTCTGCGCATGCGTGCTTAAAGTTGATACGACTGCGGTCACGTGTGTGAAATTTACTTTCCAGCTATTACAGTGTAAACATGACCGCTCCGCTAGCAGTTCGCATCATGGAGGAACAACGAACAGTGATTCAATTTCTCTGTTGGAAGTGTAAGTTACGGTATTTTATAAGATAGAACAGAGTAGAGACGAGAGTCTGCGGTGCTTTGTCTCGGTCCTGTCCGGCTCTCAAGCGTAGGGCGAAACCCGTCGTGGCGGAATAGCAGAGCGGAAGATGTGTCATCGGTGAGCGATTAGGCCAGATTGAGGAGACTGCTCTTTGCTGCAGTCTGCGTTCTCAATACATGTGTCGTCGTGTGAGAAGAGGTTCGAGAGACGGCCTTTTCGCCGTTTGCTGGATGTGATGTTCTTACATGAAATCGCTATTAAGGTCTGCTAGGCGTTTAATTTCACGCACCAATATCTACAGAGTACGTTCAGTTACGCTGGGAAAGAACGACTGCAGCAACTTCCAATTTTTTCTCTTTGTCCTTATCTCGCCGGATCATTATTTTACTGCGGGAGTGCATGTTATTTAGTAGCGTCGTGTGCTTCCTGAGCGTTTCGGCCGGACGTCACTTCCGGGCGATAAGTGCTCGGCAGGGCTCCGGAGGACGGACGGCCGGAAGTGGCGGGATGCGGGTCCACGCTGCAGCTGGCGGTGCTCGCTGCTCGCGTGTGCTTCTGCCGCTCGACGCGCTCAGCCGAGAACTGCATTCAAAGAGAAAACATCTTTATTGCACACTGCGCAATAATTTAACATGTTTGGTAAAAAGATTACATTTCTCAGACGCGTAGTCAGTTAAACAAATAAAATAAATATTAGTATTTTGTATAATAATATTTAGAACACAGTTCTTCAAAGAACATTTATTAATAATTAAAACAAATTAGTTGAATCACTTAGAAAGATACACAGTTACCATCAGAACCCGAACCCTGAATTTTCTCTCATCGGTAGAGTGAGTGACCAATTACACTATGTTAACAATGTAACCTCGAATTTTCGATATTGTATTTGTATCTTCTATTTTAAAGATAAGATACTACTTTGTGTACTGACTTGATTTAGTTTTATTCAGTTATAATATGTGTGGAATATAGATATGATATAATATTACTTTAATGAAACATTGCAAGATATTTATAGCTGGGGTGTACACTCCTCCCGCAGGAGGCGCTGCCTTATGGCCGGGCGCCATATATCACAGCCCTTCAGAATATGTAAGAAAGAAAATGGAAAGAAGACAAGGAACTTGATGTAGAGATATGGGAATAGATTTAAACAGATTATTCAGATCTTGATTTAATGAAGTTGCCGATGGTAGTTTTCTTATTTTAATTTTTTTTTTTTTTAAATATATCGGAGGATGTATCTTTTCTTTGGAACATTAAAAGATCACTCGACCTGACAGATCCGTGCTCTTCCGTGTACCCAGAAATAGGACCTCTTATGCACGAAATTTCTTCAATCACCGTTTATGTAAATACTAAATACACATCTTATTGCTTTGCTTCTACCCTAATTACAACTTCCTCACCCTTGTCCATCCAGTCCTACTCCCAGATTATTCCACCCCCACATTCACCGTAATTTAACATTCTATTTAATTACATGTGTAAGAGTTTATAATGTTTTCACATAATGCTAGTTCGTTTAATACTGTTGTGTTAAAATACCTTTGTGAATTATTTTTTAATTGTTGGCATTGAACATTGAACAGATTGAATTTACATTTGTTTCTTATTTATTTATTTACGACCTTATGGGCTTTTGAAAAATTGGTTAAGTATATAAAAACACGAGCAGCTACACAAGTAGCGTGGAAAATATATGTATATGAAAATAGAAATTGATAGAATGTACATATATAGCTTTAAAAAAAAAATAGATTTAACACAAAATCACAATCAATTGTATCTTTGACTCAGAACAGTATCAAAAATATCTAAACATTGAATATCGGAATATATTTACAAGTCCAAAATAGTTCCCAAACCTGTGAAGTCTTTGTGTGAGTGCATTCCTATAAAAATTAGTATA
>CM062860.1:1850102-1976736 GCA_031772225.1 Eubasilissa splendida
AACAGCGCCGACGACCCGGTACGTGGTATGCAATCAGTTCGGTTAAATTAGGGGCGTCCAGTATGTCATTTACTATTTTAAATGAAAATAATCAATCACTTAAAGTTTTTCCACACGATAAGTTAGTTAAATTAAGAATGCTCATTAAAAAATCACAATTTAATTGTTCATTTTAATTCATGCATTTTATAGAATGGAGACCAAATAGTTTAGTTGAATTCTAAATTGCTACAAACCACAGCCGTGTATAAAACTTTAAGCGATTTAAGTGAATTGATATCTTTCACCGTTTTTAATACAAAACCAAGACATTTCATAGCTTTGTTCGTGATTTCATTAATGTGTGGACTGAATGGGATACTTTTTTAAGAGTACCGCTGTTTATGGTGTAATGAAAAACAATGGGTTTTTGATTCTGCAATTTGTTGCGTGTACACCATTCGTGTAATTTGTTAAGACCAGATTGAAGAATAAGTTAGTCATCGATCGACTCAATTGTTTTGAATGTATTAAGGTCATCCACAATCAATAATATGTCGACTTTATCAAATGTAGCAATAATATCATTAATAAATAATAAAAATAAAACTGGTCCTAAGTGTGAGCCCTGAGGTACACCATTAGAAGCCTCAAATTGAGTCGATTTATAACCAGAGATTTTCACACATGGTATCCTGGACTATAGGTAACTTTAAAACCATTTTAAAATATTCCCAGAGAACCCAAGGCTTTTAATATATATATAATAATATATATATTATAAAAAGTATACGATAAATGTTGTATACTGGGGTACGGGTAAATATATCCGAGGAGCTGGCCAGGAGAAGAGTGGTCGGTTCTAGGCTTCTTCGGACTGGTTGCGGCGCGACGTATTATTGTCTGGTTTGGTGGATATCAGTCGAACTGTCTAGCTGTTGAGTACTAAATCTACTCTTACTTCTTACATGTCTTTAGTATTTATCAAAAATGTTACTTTGTTGCTTTTATTTGTTTCCTATTTGATTTTTCTATTATTTACTATTTCATTTATTTAAACTAGTCCTACCTCACTTCTTACTTATGCACATATCAGTTTTCAAGAATATTAAAAACAATAATAAATAACTAATGTGATCTAATGGCTAACTACCGCAAAACAGGTACTTTATATGCATCCAGCGAGGTAGGAAGCGGCTAACGGTTTCAAAGCTTATTATACAAATTTATTTTGTTGATAAACGCCGATTTATCGGCTCTGAAATCAATCAATTAATCCATCGATTTATACAAATCCTTTAAAAGAGGCTCGGGTCATGTCTCGGATTAATCTGTCCAACTTGCAGCCCATTTATTGAAAGAAATCCATGTTCCGCTTGATACTAACGATCCAACACCTTTGGTGGGTTTTAGAATAAATTTTCTTTAACAATTAGAAATTTACGATATAACGAATGACGCAAATATAACATTAATCAATAACCGACAAAAAAATATTTTCTCTCGATTTTTCAAATGATTAAAAAATCTAAAATCAAGAAAAAATAGCCAACCACAATGTGGTAATCTCAGTAGTTTAAAATAAATTGAGGCACGTATATAATATTTCAACTAATCATACACAGAAACGGAAAATTTGACAATTAAGTTTAACATAAATTTTTTTTTTACAAGAAGAAAACCATTAGCAAACATAGATATTATAAAAATAATAAGAATATACATGGGTTCCACCGAAACCATCTAATTACCCATAGAGGAAGGAGCAACTAAAATCATTTAAATAAGTTGATTATACGCGGTTTATCCACTATTTGAAAATGGCCATAGCCGCCGAAATATAATGCCTACGCAAACTAGCAGAACTCGCTCTCTGTCTTTGTATTAGGCTATCCCATAAATAATGCGGTTTTTTCAATTGCACGAACTAAAAGTCGGAGAGGGACGGAATAAACTGCCTGCAACAGATTTAATTACAAGTAACTTATTCTTAGCGCAAGTTTTGAAGAGTACAGTTCAATTTAAGCAGCTATTATTCAAAGCTATAATGCAAGTGACAAAGGAGCATATTCGGCATATTTTGCTTTATGAGTTCAATAAACAATGCAGTTGGATAGTAAGCGTAGTAAAATATAGAAAGAAATATTTGAGTAAGTTCCAAGAACACACAATTACTGTATTTTTACCTACAAAGGCACTGTTATTAAACAAATAATAGATATTTCATAGAGACGAAGCTATTTTTTATTCTATTTAATGGAAATATATGAAAAATAGCCTCGTCTCTATGAAATATCCATTATTTGTTTAATAACAGAGCCTTTGTAGGTGAAAATCCAACAATTGAGTGTTCTTGGAACACAATCAAATGTAAATAATATACTAGTCAAAATAAAAATAATTGCTTTAAATAATTTCAAAAAAAGAATTAGATTCTCATTGTGACATCTATGCTGTTTCAGAGAAATTAATATCAAATTTAGTCCATAGATGACGATAGTGTAGTTGTACTCGAAGTGTTTCCACATATCAACTTATATGCAACTTCCAAAAATTTAATAGATATGTATTAATGGGTGAGAATGGTGAACGTTACATTAAGTAAAGTGATCACTTAAGCGAGCAGAAGACAAGTCGTAAGCCATGAAATTAGAAATTTAGTCAAGCACCACTTTCGAAATCTATTTCTTCTGTATATACATAATAATTAAAAATATTAATTAACATTCTTTGTGGCTTGTGTTAGTCTCGGATTAAAAGTAACGGTTTTTTACTTTTTTACAGACCATATTGAAAGAATATCGAACCTGGCTAACGAACAAACCTGTCTGTGATATTTGCAAGGTCAATTTTTCAGAATAGTTTTACTGAAATCCGATAAGAATTCGAGAGTTATCTATTGATAAAGTCCATTTGCCGTCGTAAATTCCTTCGATAGCTACCCCTGGTTTTCTATTGTTTTTATTTATTGGGCATGTCACTCTAAATTATGTAGATAAACCACTCACCTGCCTTATCTGCTATTTCACCCGGTAATCTGGTGTTGTCTCCTGATTTTCCTTCCCTGCATTCCGTCGACTTCCGGCTGGCCAGTGTTTCTCTAGTACTCTATTTTTGCGCATACCGGCGTACAAAGATGTTTACCGGAGGCCGCCATATATGATTTTGGCTCCAGCAGAAATTTGGAGTCTTACCCACATAAAAATAGTGTTGACATACTCAAATTTTCAAAAAACAGGACTAAAAACCATAGCGTGTATAATACCTATACTCCATTATATTTACAAAAATAGTTTAATGTTTTAATGGGGGATAGTTTTGTGGTCTTCTGGTTATGATTGAAGAATGTGTAATGGAATTTTCCAGAAGTAGCGTCACGAGACCTTCTGTAATAGCTAGTATTATGATTTGATAGTATTTGTCCGGCGGAAAAAATTCAAGATTAAATTATAATTGCTCGTAAACCATCAGGGTGAGGTAAGTGAGATTTGGCAGTCGCAATGAGTCACTGGTCGGAAGCGCACCGTTGAGCAATATTTAAAGTGCACTCATTCATTGATTTGTGCGCGTGTACTCACTTTAATATTCGACGAGTAAGTGATGGGCCGAGCACGCAACTTATCTGGTGTTGGGTTCAAAAGTTCAAACAAGAAGGGACAATGGTTAACCAAACTCCTCCGGGACCATTAACGTCAGCAGCAACGCCAGATCGATACGGAAGACTCCAGCCTTTACTGGAATAAAAAAATCAACAGTGCACGTTATTTTGAAAAATAAACTACACCCTTATAAACTGCAAATCGTGCAGTTTCTTAACGAAAATGACTATTATTTACATGAAACAGCACGAACGCTTGGAAACATATTGTTTACTGACGAAGCACATTTTCATATCGATGACTATGTTAGTAAATAGTACAAGATATACTGGTGCCCCGACAATCCAAGGGAATGACATCAAAAACGTTTGCGTTGTCCAAAAACGACAGTGTGGTGTGCAATTTCTGCCCGAGGGATAATTGACCCTTACTTCTTTAACCAGCGAGAGACAGTCGTTGCCGACGTGTATTGCCAAGTTTTTGGTATCGCAACTGCAGCTGTTTCCCGGGTTCAACAACAGAACACAATTTCAGTAAGAGGGGGCCACTCCACACACAGAAGCTGAGGTTAATTTATCCCAATAAATTAATCAGCAAATATGGAGACACACCCTGGGCACCTCGGTCACCGGACCTTACACTGTGTGACTTGTTTTTGTGGGGATACCTTTAGTCGACAGCAACAATCGTCGAACAATTCAGCCCCTACAAAAAAATATCGTTTTGCTCTCGCGTGTTCGCAAATTTAAGAGTCCGATTGCAAGAGTGTCTTGAGAGAAATGGACGGCATCTAAATATTATTTATATAACGTAAAATCCGCATCGTTAAAGTAAATTTTGTATAAATAAAATATGAGAATAATATTGTAGTTATTTATTTATTTATTATTAAGCTTGAAAATTTTCCGCTGGGTATCCATTATAACACCATCCTTTATCGTTCATTACATTTATTTATTTACGGTACAAAAATATATAACTCTTCAGTGCATACTATAATAATATGAAACAAATAAAAAATGAAATCAAATAAACATTGCAAACATTTTAAATTAAAAATGAATATAGAAAAAGTAAACAAGATGTGAAAAATATTAATATATTAACTTCACGTCATTAACAATTCTTTCTTTCATTTAGATTTAACACAGACAAATCAGCATGGCAAATCCGTACACTTTAAATATATTTTTTTAAATGCGTCCGTACTATTTGAATCATATTTGATAGTTAATGCCCTACAATAGTGTATGACAATACAACTTGTGTTGGTTTGAAATTAGTTCCTCCGATCTGCCAGTCATAAATAAACATGTAAGATTTTCGTATTTCGGTAATGTTATATTCCAAACATCAGCAACATCCGCGTACTCGTTACCCAAGTTTTGAATTCTGTATAATGGAGAATTAAACCAGGCAACCGTTCCAGTATTATTACAGTGATATGGTAAAATAATTCGTGTATTTCTGGCAGATACATGAAAGTTGATTAGCCGCAATAAATCAGGGCTGTCAAAAAAATGATGCAAAAATAGTGAAAATTATGAGAATGCGCATTTTAAAAGAGTAACCATGGAGTCGAGTTACACTTCATCCACTTCACTTCTTACTGATGTTATTGACGCAAGTGGAATACTCCTTTGTGTATTCCGTCTATACCAGATTGCATTCCATATATGTTTATTTTAACGGTCGAGAGTATCGCCGTGCATATCGCCAGGACCACGAAAAAGAAGCGGTGTCAGCACCAAGAGTGCAGTGATTGTTATCACCGTTCTTGACTACAAAAGTGCGAGTCAACCGGAGGTGAAACTTGACGTATTGCGTCAGCTAACCATTAATTTTAATCGATACAGTTCACGGGATCTTATCCCACCAGACGTATATATAATTAAATTTTAGATTTTCTTCCTCTTTTTCATTATAAGTCTATCTCTGGCTGGCTCTCCCCATTTTTCTGCGATGAGTAGTGACTGTGATTTAATTTTATAAAAATAATTATTCGCCAGTCGTGAAGTGAAACGAGAGAATCGCCCAACTATAAAAGTGAAATATAATTTTCCCCAGCTAACGTTAAATAAAAAAAAGTGGTAATTGTATTCGCTCGGCCATCCATCAAGTGACAAAGCGGAGAAACACCACACCACACCACACCACACCACACCACACACTGTCGACAAATGGAGATAATATTTGTCACCAGCATCCGTACGTCTAATGGAAGAACCAGCCATTTTTTGATAAAAATGACGCGAATTAAATTTAACGATCCTCTCCTGGAAGGGGTGGAGTAATCTTTATGACAAACGCAACCCGGGGCGCGGAGCCGCGCACATTAGCGAATCCATTTAAATCCATTTGTTACGCGAGTGACGTATTGCCGGCCGAGGGGATTTACCTGCCGGACGGCAACGGACATTTTCGGACGCAAATGCGCCCGGACAAGGTAATTCAACAGGTAAGTCGTGATGACCCTTTAAGTAAGATTAAATACCTTTTAATGGGGGGGGGGCGGCCCTTCACGGGGCAGCGTGACCCTTCGGCTCTGAGAGGGTATGTTCTATATATTCTGCAGGAGAAAATATTTTGAACCTTCACGACCATCGTGTTATACGCTTACCAATGCAATCAATGCTCTAAATTAAAAAACAATTATGACAGCTACAATTTATTATTTTGTTTAGTATTATCGATTTTAAATGCAATGTTGCCGTTTTTGTACATACTATTTATGAAACGGATAGCTAGTGTTTAAAATACACTAGTGTTGTAAATAAGTTCAATAATAATTAAAATTGTGGATAAACTAAGCGTGTAAACACGTATATTCGGCATTTTTTAACGAAAATAATGACAGCGCGAATTCGACGTCCATCATGGCTGAATCGAGCGGCATATCACGACTGAAAAAATATTATTTAAAGACTAATTATTGTGTTTTTGATATAAAAATAGATTTTAAATAGTATATGAAGCCTTAAAGCATGCAAGCAAACACAATACGTTATTATAAAATGTATTTTTTAACTGAAAGTATTTTAAAAACGTCGATAATTGATAGTATGTCTGGAAAATTGAATGGTTATAACTCTATTCATTTTTAAAATTTTGTTAATTTTTCTCAATCAAGATTTGACTCCATAATATTGTCTTAAATATTATAAAAAAATATATTTAGCATACGAAATAATTTTCCATATTGAGGCAATTCTGTAGCACGCGGAAAATGTATTTAATGTATTTAATAATGGTTGTTTTTTTTTAATTATGGCAAATAACATTCAGTTCATATCCATTATTAGTATCATTGCTGTTATCTATTTTTTTTACAGAAAACCGCTAGATGGCAGTGCATACTATCAAAAAATAATAAAGAATATTAATATTAATTTGCAATCTTTCAGCATTGTGCAATAGATGTCGCTGATAGTGCAATAGATCTCTAGTAGGTGTCGCCGTTCAAAGCAGATAAATACGTCAGGGTACGTTGCTGACCGAGGTGAAATGTTTTTTTAAATGTACTTTACAAATTTACTCAATCAGCTTAGTTAGCATTGCAGTTCAAAGCTGTTTTACACAAAATATCGTATTTACTTGAGATACAATTACGATTACAATTTTTTTTTTACCTGTTCATATCAATTCATTATTTTAAATTACTATATAATAACAGTTTGTTTTATTTTGTGTTATTTGCGATTGATTTAATTTACATTGCTGTAGTATGATACTGTTGAAATTTTGCTTTTCATTATTATATGGTATATATAGAAGAACAAGTGCGAAACTGGAGGTATTTAAAAAAATCAATTATCAGTTTGGCTTCTTTCACGCCGAAGTTCGTTTATAAGAAGTCAGTTAGAATGTTTAAGTATTTTTATTCAGAAAACAAATTAAATATATATTTTTGTCTTGTGTAATCATATCAATTTAAGATACCGTGTGTACCGTGCATCATTTTACAAAAGTCTTGCAGGAAATAAAGATAAAGTATACTACATAGTGTATTGTTAAAGCTATATAATTAGGGGTAGCAGTAAGCATTCTTGATAGATTTTCTGCAGGTCTTAAACCGTTATCTCAAATATGTTTATTTTTATTTCATCTGTTGACATAATGACAATAAAAAAATAAATAGAGTTATGCATCTGCAAATAAGAAAGATCTTGAATTACGGGGGTGGCTTTCAACATTTATATAATACAAGATTAATATAAAGTAGATAGAACATGAGATCCGCGGGTTCTTTTACCTTGAGCACACATACCCACCTCATTTTTATACCATTCTGCCTTCATCCTAAACTGGGAAACGTTATAATAATACCTGGAGGTGATAAATAAAAGATCTCTTTAGTAAAACTAAAACATAAGACTACAAGAAATTAACCTTTACCATACCATGATATAAAATACCCGAACGGAGCCGTGCTGTCAACTCGTGTTACCGTAAACAACAGTTAGAAAAAATGTTTTTATTAGCTTAAATGGCTTTAATGGTTTGAATTTACTTTAAATATTGAGCACTCAATTTTGAAATAATGATTAATTACATAGTTTAGAGCTATCATAAAGTCCTATGCAATGTGTCCTTCCTTCTTATCTCTCTTCATTTAATTAGTGAGAAAGAGATAATTATATTTGTTGTTCTTTTCACTGTGAAAATAGTGTGTGATCTCTGTTTTTCATATAACAAATGATATTTTTACCAACGTATTAATTTTACAACGGAGTGAATGGAAAAAATAATTGTTTTTGTACGATTCCCTTTTCATAATTGGTTTTTCACTACTCATTCCTAAGCGCTAATATTTTCTATAAGATTATCTAAAATATGAATTTTATATTGCATGTATTTACCGAAATATTACAGGTTTAATTATGATGGTAGACCTGTGTTACTGCATGGTTTGGGATGGGTTAAACAAAATTCAGACGACAAATCCTCATCTCCTCGGGTTGGGCGCGAATTCGACGTCTTTCTTATATGGGACACCAGATGTCTCGGCATCACATCACGTTTTGATTCGTAGACGTGATTTGTTGTAGATCATCATGATAAAAATGACCGCCTACAGTGAGGCGACTAACTCCAAGGTAAATCCAAAGTATAAAGTAAAGTTAAAACCCGAGGTATGCACCAGAGGCAAAAACCAGAGGGTAACGTCTTGTTTCCTGTAAAAATTATTTACCATGCGATTAGATTAACGAGTTAATATTAAATTATGCACTAGTGATTGAACAATAAAAAATACTTGCCCTCTGGGTACAGTGAATCACACACGGTTACATTTTAGTCTGACAGCTTTGGCGATGGTTTGAAAATGAATTATTTTATAAGCCGAGACACCGAATGTGATACCAACTTGAGGGTAACTATTTGTGAAATGTCAAGGTGCTTGACAAAAATAAGTGACGGGGCAATTTTGTACGTGACCCCCATTTATGACGTCACAGCAAATAAAATAAATATACATACAACTATAATAATACAGTATATAAAAATGTTGGGAAATTGATCAGATCAGAACTAGGGAAAGATTTCAAATACATAGTTTAATAATTTTGAAGACTTTTAATCCATTTTATAACTTATTTTTTGTAAACATTTATATCTTATAATTTAAATTTGTTTTCATATTAGTTCTTACTTATTCACCACTTTATAGTTTTTTAATTTCAGTATACACTGTTTCCTGAAGAAGATACCATGGGTATCGAAACATGTAGTTTAACCCAAAGTATTTTGAAGATTGTAGAAGTGATTTATATTTTCTGCTAATTTAATTAATATTGGCAGTTGGTTGTATAGTTTAGGAGCAATGTATGTTACATATCTCTGTCTTATTCCTAATTAGAACGTTTCGACGATTTGGATTCGATTTAAAGTAATTTTACATCAATTACTGAAATTAAAAATTCATCAAATGCCTTTCAGATTAATTTTAATAAAATACGTCCGCTTTCATTTCAGTCGTGACGTTGCCGGCTTCAGCTGTCATTTTCTTTGACCAACACAGGGAAATAGTAATTTATTGGATGTTCACGACAGACTGTTTAAAATGTTCCGTGCCAACGTTAAAATTAATGATGTTCAGAAAGTTCAGCCGGGGCGGGGAAGAAAAGTAAATGTATAAAATAAAATATTACCACGATATTTGTTAAATAATAAATAACTCTAGTTCGATGCTAATTTCGGTCTACAAAAATGGCTGAAGATGAACGTGATGTCCAGGATAACAGAAGTGTTGTATACAGTGGCGTAACCATGCCAATGCCTTTAGTTCGCGCCCTGCAATATGTTTGGCATTGATATTTTTGCGAGTGCTGATATGTTTCCCGGTATTAAAACGAACTGATAGTCTACAATAGACAACAGCAAAAAATTTAGTTCAAAAATTTTACACGTTTTTGTATTCTATTGGATAATTTCTATAGCGCCATTTTTCACCTCAAGAGCGCTTTACACATCAACTATTTATAGTTCTACAGTTATCTTTGTTTTTAAAATTAAAAATTGTTATTTTCAATTATGGAAATGACTTTTAAAATATCCTTTTTTAGTTTATTTTAAATAAAGTCTCTTAAGCCTGCCACCGCAAATGCTCGTTCACTAAATTTAGACTTTTGGCAACGGTTGGTCGATTCGAAAACCCTTCCTGCGGCTGAAATAGAGGCTATGACTTGAGTTTGACGTTTACCATTCAAATTGTCTAGAATATAAAGCTCTTGAAGATATAATTATGTGTTGGTTTGTACATCAATCAGCACAATTTAAATTCAACTCTTTAATGGAACCGGAGCTAATGTAGTTCATGTGAAAGGATGCTATATTAGAGAATTTGGAAACTCCATATGAATTCGAACTGTAAATCCGGATCGATAGGATCAAAATGAATAGTGCAATCTTCGGGTCGCACGTCCCGCGGAATGGAATACGACAATTCATCGGTCGTAAATCAGAATCACCGCACGGTAAGGGAGGGAAGTAGGGAAACGTGGTGCAGGATGAGGTCGGTGAGAGGATAGGAGTCTAGTCGAAGGACCAGTAATCTCGGGAATCGGGATACGGAAGGACTGCTCGCCTTACCTTGTATATGATGCCTCCGTAATCCCTGCAGTCGCCGCCGAGATCACACAAAATGGCACGCGGATGAGCCAATTGAATACGGCGATGTCACAAGTTTACCCACGGCACACAAACAACAAATAATACGTGATAAAAACACAATATCACAAAATACAATGCTGATGCACTGGAGCTGAAAGGTCCACACCGCAATTGCTATCGCGACGTCAAGATCGAATAAATATCGGTCATGTTGACGTCTGCCGGCATCATGGTCACAATTCACACTGACAAGATGAGCATGAGGAAATGTATGGATTGGAACTTGGATGCGGCATTTGAATAGACGCGCCAAAAGCATGTTTACGAATTTGGAACACCATATGTTATCCGTGCTGCCCCATTTATAATAGGTTGTAATCTATTCATTTAAATCACTGGCATGCCAGCATAGGTGCTACTACAATAGTCCCGGATTAAGGACCAGACTATCGCTGTAAAGCGAAGCAAGTATTTTTTAATTTGCAAGTGCATATAAACATCTTAAAATACTTTTTTTTCTTGAAAGTATGAATATAAAAATACTAATTTGGTTTTTATTATTTTATTTAATGGATAAATCACGCAGTATGTGTACACCTTATACACAATATTTATTTAGTGGGACCTTTTGGATACAACTCTTATGAGAGTCAGAAACCTGAACTCGTAGACCATCGTGCACGTAGTGAGTCTCTGAGAGATTTGAGCTCCACCACTGCACCTCGCTTCGTGGTCGCTGTACGTCAAACGTCAAATGTCAGTCAATTGAACTTTTCAGAATAGTTGTAGGTATCTACAGTTCTGTGTCGAATCTCGATGCCAAATTGAATTCCAAGTATTTGGTCCATACTATCAATCAAGAGATATCTCTGAGATTATTTTCAGATTATAATCACAATACGTGATTACGATATTGATATTTATCTCAATTAAATCGAAAGATGAAACAACACTAAACATTTAAAAAAAGAATCCTCATTTTCAGAGCCGTCAAAGAAAATGGAGTGTCGCATAAATCGAATATTACAAAAATCATCAAATAAAGAAGACAAAATCTATCAAACTCGGTGGTTTGTTCAGGGCCTTTAAGTCTTGAGGGCGTTGTTCGTGATTACTAAAGTGATTGACATTAAAAATAATGATGGGGCGATTTTGAACATGACATTGGTTTTGTAATGATCATTGTTTATATTAATTCAATTCTCTTTTTTTTAATCTAAAATAAATTAAATATTAGAAGCGAATTCGGATCTACAAGATTTAGAGACCAAATTGATATTCCAAAACTAAAATATACCGCAACCCAAAATCCCGAGGCATCAAATTTTTTAACAATCTGCCCATCACAATTAGAAAAATTACAGACTTGTATCTGAAGTAAAAAATATGTATACAGACTAACTGAAACACAAATTATACATATACTTCTTCTCTATACACGAGTCTTACTCTCATAGCGAAGAAATAAATGTTAAAAGAAATATATTTATATCTTATTGATTATTTTAAAAATATATTATATTTTCTGATATTAAATAAAAATGTCACAATATATAAGGAGGACCGGCAACCGAGCTCGGCCTTTTTTCGCTCCGCGTCACTCTCCGTAATAAATACCGTAAATTGTCACAGCGTATTATTCTTGTCACCACAACATGATCATCATAGCTGACCAGCTATTTTCTCGGGAGAAAAACATACAACAAATTATTTGTTGTATGTAATGCACGCGCTTGAGATATACCTAACATCAAATGCTGAGTCTAGAAGTATAAAAAAATATTGTATAACTTAATGGTCGATGAGAATTTAGTACAAAAGATAAAGTTTTAATTCTTTCTACCCCGAGACGAAGCACGACAGAAACATCCCTAAGAAAAAGTTTGTTTCATTTAGAAAAGAACTTACATAAAAAAAAAAAAAATACTTTGATGTTTTTTGTTTGTCCTATTTTAAAGAAACATAAATACAACCCTCAGAGCGTAAATTATACAGTCATTCGGACATGTTGCCCGGATTATCCGAACGCCCGTTTTGTCATAACAACCCTGGTCGAAACATAAATATTAATTAAGGTTCTGTTTCGCCCCGGCTCCGACTCCTTGGTGCGCTGCCGAGGTGAGGTCCCGGGGCAGCCAGGGACGGAGGTTGTATTTAATTAAACTTTCATAATAAAAGTCAAGTGCTTACAAAGAAGGTAGTACATGTGGAGGGAATAAATTATCACCGATTCAATTAAAATTTACATAGAGCCATCAAAATGAAGGTATAAAATGTTATACAGATCTTGTGGGAGCAGTTAATTTTATCCGGCGTCGTGACCACATTTTAGGTGCGTCATTGAGCTAGGCGTATTATAATACTAAATAAATTCGGCCATTTTATCTTCCTTACTTTAGGAACAAGTCTAATCTTAAAATAATAATTGTATTACTTAGATCTAATTAAACTAAGAATATGCGTAGCGAAATATACCGACTATTCTTAAGTAGGATTGTGTTATGTTGTAAAATAAAGTTTTGAACAGTAATAAAAGAGAGACTGGGTCATTACTTTTGGGATTAATTGTGCGATTTAGATTACGATACTTTATCATCCACGTAGGTCTCTCATAATTGAGGATCGCGATCTTCATGAACTACAATAAGCTTCTCCAAGCTATCTTACCTTCCCGCAAGATGCTAAAAAATTTGTAAGATTCGTCTCAGTTAAATAGTTGAGATTCTGTCCTTGATATTTAATTCCTGCAGAATTGAAACATTTGTGCACGTCGCCTTCCATAGTATGCGCAACATTACCTCGTCACTTGTCTTAATGCCAAGCATATCGTAATCACAAATAATTGCCCTTACGTTGGTATCGTAATCTGTATTGAAAGATATAAGAATGGTCACCATCTATGGTTCGTTTTCAATTCATCGAGTTCTAATATGTAACTATGAGCAATCCAACATAACCAATAGCGATTATTGAATAGCGAATAATGTTTACAGGAAACGAGATGTTTCCCTTTGGTTACTTTCGCTTTTGGTTATTTTCTCTACATCGGTTTTGGTGTCATTATTACCACGGACTAATATACATCTTATCTTCTACAATTCTGCATACGGATCCTATTGCATCGGTCTAGATGCTGAGGATCATGATGGGCCAAGGAGATGGGATGCTCGAACGAGCATGGATCGGAGTGATGCCATCTATTGTAACATCTGGTTGTCACTAGCCTGCATGTAGAATGTCGAACTCGCGCCCAACCCGACGAAATTAGGATTTGTTAAAGGGAATTGTATTTAGATTTTAACTTCACTTATATTTTTATGATTAGATGCCATTACACCTTTTCATTTATCTCTTCCAGGTATTATTAAACAAATTTTCCCAGTTTAAGATGAAGACAGAATATGACAAATTAAGGTGGGTATACGTTTCAGACGTGAAGAAGTTGTTCACCACTGACTAGCCGGTGAGAGGGTAGAACTCCGACCTTCACCCTCATAATATGTCTCCAGCACTACATCTCACTACATCAATTCATCTCATCTCCCTTGCTTTCAGAATCTACGATTCCACACCATAAAAAGGTATGAAGTACACCAGACACTGCACAAGCTTGACCTTCGTTGTCTTAGAAATACTGCGGTCTTTCAACATTTTGTCAAGTCTGGACATATAACTATATTAGGTATTAGAAAGTTGTGTGTGAGTAAATGGGTACCCCCGTTATATTTCTCCCATTTGCTCACATGTTTGTTTGACTTAACATACTATTTATAGTTGTTACGAGTATGTTGATGCTTAGATATAATTACAAATATAAGCACATACAGTAAGAAGTCTACAACGTGAAGTGTTGATAGTAATCTACTAAGGAAGACGGCCGTGAGAGAAATGGCACGTGGCTAGTTTGGGACACTTTTTTCCCTTTCTTATTCATCGCTCAATAAACGTCAAAATAAATTATGATTATGATGCTGCATTGATATCATTGCTATGCATCTTTGGGTGTCTGCTAGTTTTGACACAATTTGCTGTGTCTAATTTTTTCTCAGTAATACATCTCCGAGGTATTTCTCATTCATTAAAAAATTGGTTCTTTCGCGGTACTCCACAGCCAACGTTAGGTTGGATCTTGAAGGACAATTAATTAATTAGAAAATACACCAAAAAAAATGATTCAAATTGTTCCCGGACGCGACAGAAAAAAAAAATTATTTACGGGAATAAATAACTAATTAATTACAAGTGCCCGGACAAATAATAATTAACTGACCGCAAATTAATTAAAATGGCTGACAGGAAACGGGAGAGGCGCGACCCACGTCAGGCGGGGATGCACTCCATTATTAATGTAGCCTGGAATATTCGCGGAACCCCCATACCCAAATGATTCGATTTATCTCAGTCTCAGTTTTATTCTCTATACTGTGTTTATTTGATTTATAGAAATTCTTTCACTAAAAAGACACCAAAATAAACTGCAAGGCCAAATTGCTTTTGCGAAATACGTCACAAAACATCCAGGATTGAGAGAATCGAAATCGAACCCAAAACCCCCAAAATCACTTGACTGCGTAATTTTCCCGACAAAAAAGGCTTCTTAGAAAGTAAAAATATCTGATGACAATTTAGAGTATGATCACTAAAAATAAAGTTTATTGTGGATATCACACCCTCTGCGGCGGTGGATCAGATCAGACCCGGATGTTTGTAAAAATATGGATTTCCCTACAAATATTCGTTTAATAATTTTTTCCTTCTAGCGAATCTTTTATCAAATATTTCCAAATAATTTCAGATACAAATAAATGTTATCGGATGAGATTCAAATGAGAGAAAAAACGCTCAAAAACTGACCTAAATTGACAGTCGCTCTACGAAATTAAATCTCAGCGCTTACACCGAAACATAAATTGTCAACATTTATAAATATTTACATTATTTATTTATTTATAACCATTGTTACACTCAAGCAGGTAGAAACAATCCCCAACCGTGATTGGGGGATTGAATTATTTGAGAGGCGTTGCGGCTTCCTGTAAGTTTTATGACACTACCTGCTCGGGTTCCGACAAGAAGATCACATGCTCAGTGGATGTTTGTATTTTGGCTGTGTAGGTCGCCTGTTGATGCGTGATAATACGTAGATTATTCGTAATATTTTTTAATGTTTAACTTTAATTTTTTAGCATAAACATTACAGCACTTCATGTCATTTCATTTATTAATATTTAAAATTAATTATTTATAAACAATCTCCTACAAAACGGTTGAAAAACCGAAAACTTGAGATGGGCTTAAATGACCCACCACCGCCGGACGTGTTTTGTTTTGATCCATCGGGCAAAGAATGTTACGGACACACACCAGCGAAGTAGTAGATGCCTCTCGGCCAAATCCCATGATCATCGACCAGCCGCATGGACCAGCGTAAACTTTTTTCTGGACGCGTCTCCTGGGAACCAGGCGTATTTTTAGAAAATCGGCACCATACATACCCTGGGCACCTCGGTCACTGGACGACTTACATCGTGAGACTTTTTTTGTGGGGATACCTTAAGTCGAGAGTTTACAGCAACAATCCTCGAACAATTCAGGCCCTACAATAAAATTTCCGCCGTAAAGTTGCTGCCATTGAACCAACGATTTGCTCTCGCGTGTTCGCAAATTTAAGAGTCCGATTGCTAGTGTATGTTTAGTTTTCACTTTTTTTTTGTTTGGATGGCATTTAGTCGATATTATTTATGAAACGTAAAATCCGCATCGTTAAAGTCAATTTTGTATAAATAAAATATGAGAATAGCATTATAGTTTTTTAAATATGAATTAAATATATGAATTAGAAAGACATACATATAAAATCAATTTTATCGTTCGGGTCCTCCTCAATATACGCTCCACTACAGCGACAGCTTCTTCGGTGCGTACTGTACGACATCTCTGCGGGTCGACCGTGATTGACGAGAGCGAAAGAATGCTGGATCTTGCATTAGAATATTACCACGCCCCTATTTATCCGGATCTGGCCCTTTCTGACTTTTTTTTATTCCGAGCGGAGGTGGAACGGATTACGAAGCATACTCTTAACAGCCTCACGAAGAATAACTTTGAATGCCTGTTGCTGCACTATTGTTCCATTAAAAGCGTTGGACCAATTGCATTGCTCTATGCGGGGATCATTTTGAAAGGGACCGTATACCAGAAAACGAATAAGTATGTTTTGTTGGTGAAATATTTTTTTACAAAATTAATTGAGAGTCCTCGTATATTGTGTAGTATGTACATTAACAAATTAACTGTCAAAATGCAACATGTGGAATGTGTGGAATTTCAACAACAGCGAGTGAGTAACTAAGGTATTATACCTTAGAGTAGGTATAATACCTTACAGTAGGTATTATACCTAAGAGTAGGTATTATACCTTAGAGTAGGTATAATACCTTAGTACGTTCTAAAGTTGGGCAAGCTAAACCAGACTAGCAAAGTTGAGCGGAGGACGAGATTGGGATGGGCAGCCTTTGGAGAACTTAACCACGCATTCTGGAACTTGAAGATACCTAGACGTATTTATAACGATTTAATTAATATTTTTATTTATTATCTTTGTTTTATTAACCACTAAATTGAGTTTAAATACATCTACCGGTTTCGAAAAATACCATTTTCTTATTTACTTAATACAAATTTACTCGAATAATTTTTAATGTTTGAACAATAGTGGGTTTTCAGAATTTTCTAATCATTTGATAGAAAATGGTCATGGTTTTGATAAAAAATTGGAATTGTCAATTTTGCATATAAACGGTGTTGGTCACAAATTAAATAATTTGAAATCGTTGGAGATAAATAAAGCGTGTAAAACTAATCAAAAAATTATAAACAACCAACTAAATTTAACTACGAGTCCCATTCTAAAATTTTTTCCTAAAAATTATTCGAGTAAATTTGTATTAAGTAATGATTTGAGTTAGATACTAAAAAATTTTTTTTTTTTTAAAAAATAGATTTTTTTAAAATAGATTCTGGCAAAGAAACAATAATATATGTTTTAGTTAGTTATGACATCCTGAAGAAGAAAATGGTATTTTTCGAAACCGGTAGATGTATTTAAACTCAATTTAGTGGTTAATAAAACAAAGATAATATAAAAATATGAATTTTAACCACAAAGTTAATATTGCTAATTTTAAAAGTAGTAAGATTTAATTTTCCGCGTAGTTACCAGTGTCGCCCGTGACGAAATTGGGTTAAAATCGTGAGTATTCATGTTTGAACTAATACGTGCGTAAATTTTAAGTTGATAGAGCCACTTATTAGTTGGCTATTGGGGAGATACTAGGTATCTGTGTGCAATGTGGTGTAAAAATGGGCAATCGGAATACAGAGCGGTCACAATTAAAAAGGCGCTAGAAGGGGGAACCCACCCTTTTCCTGAATCGTTACTGAAGTTTCAACATCTTTTATCGGTATAAATTGCAAAAAGAACTGTGATTTTAATTTAAGCCTTCCTGCGTCATTTTAAGTGGTTTTTTTATTTTAGTTACAGGTATATAACAACATTGTAAACAAACAGATAATCAAGTGTTATGTACGGAAGTAAAGAAACCAGTGGATACAAGAGATTCATTAAAGGGCTAACTATCAAGTACACTCTCTCATGAAGGAATTTGGATGAAACACAATGATTAATGAGTCACGTCATACACAGTACAGGCTTGTTTGTTTTAAGAATTTAACTTATGAAAAGTGAAGTGTCCGCGTTCTCGCTGACAAGATCTTATCATCACCTGTCTAATATATCCCATTTCCTAGTTCACGTTTTGATGAAATTCCTCTTCAGCTTGAGATTCCTCGCATTACTGATCAGGCCGACCATTGAACGCAGTTAAGCCTCCAATCATGCGATCACGAGCATCCCTCATTATCCCTCAATGCCCCAAAATGTGTTCCGGAGTTTGATTCACTCACTCACGTACACACCACGGGGCATCCACGAGTCTAAAATCAGAACAGCCGATTATTTTAATTAATCTGCTTTTATTGTTTTATTATTTTTTACTCTGTTTCTTTCCCTTTCCCTTTCCCACTCTGGCCAACTAATACTTAGGGATTTTGGCCGGCGTGGGACAGATTGCATTTGCTTTTAACGGTCAAAAATACTGCCGTGCGTAAAATCCGGATAAAAAAACGAATAAAAACGATATTCTACTGCATCCGGAAGTGCAGTAATATCTGTGCTCTTTACTACAAAAGTGCGAGTCAACTGGAGGTGAAAATTGTTGTCTAAGGTAGGCCAGATCCATTTGCCATTATTCCTTTCTGAATCCAATTCGGGTTGCGTCAACTAAACATTAATTTTAATAGATACAGTCGATGGGGTCTCTTCCCACTAGATATAAAGAAATGGAACATACGATGTTGGGTGACTCACTGAGAGACAAGAGTATATAAAAAACAATGGCTGTTGAAATTGTCCCAAATGGGTTGATCGCTAATGTTGGACTTTGCTGATCATAAAGCGAAGTTTAATACATTATGGTACTACTACTACTATGAGGTCAAGTAAAAAATTATCGACATTTTTCATTCTACTACAAGCTCGTCGTGAATAATTTGATGGGGAGAGTCTTGAAAGACGATGCTACCTCTTCGATGGTACCTCGTCTATTCGCTAGAATCATCTCTCAAGCTTGCCGAATCTTATGTCATGTGAAGGTTGACAATCGTCCTGCTCCTTCTTCATGCTTCACACTCATTCGGCCACTTTTAGACTATTCGATCCACCAAAAAAACACTTTTACGTGATAAAGCACAATCCACGTATTGTGAGAAATAAAATTCTATGATGAATTACAGCCCCTTTCACACCCTCCAACCAATGAAATCAGATCACTGCTCATCGTTCTGTTGGTGCAAATAGCTAGCGAAGAGGACATGTCTACACTATAATTGTCGGAAGGCAAATGAAGCGATCGCGATCAAATTCGCATACGTAACCGCAGTCGTACCAACTTTAAGCACGCATGCTCAGAAGGCAATATAACAACCTCGAAGGTATGTTATGGTGAAAGTGTAGATTTAAGTGTAAATTTTTGACTCACCCTCCGTATGTCAGGGTTAGGGATCAGACCATCCCCGAAAAGCAAAAAATTTAAAACAATTAAGCCAATTTAAGAATTTATAACTATTTGTACATATTTTTTAATTTCATAAACACAGATTTATCTTTGTAACTTTGGCTCAAGAAAAACACATAAGAAAATATATTCCGTACATGTTTGAGTTTTCCGTAACTGGAAATTTTTCCGGCACACTGAAAGCGAATTCTGTTTATATTATTTTTTATTTTAGTTATTTTAAAACAAATCTTATCTAGTGTATAACTTCTGGTATAAATGAATAATAAAAATCAACATTTTCGTAAAAAAATGTGAAAATATGAATTAGTACTGAAAGACCCCCTTATTTATTTATTATTATTTTCGTTATAGAATATGGTTTGTCTTTACATATATTTTGAGACCTCATATAAATGTTCTAAAAATGAATTAACTAATGAATGTGTCTGCTTTTACGGTATTTTAAGAGCATCCACCTACTATAGAGGGAGGTTCCAATACAAATATTTAAAATATCACAGAGCTATGTTCTGAATAATTACAACTTCACAATAAGAATATGTTCTCTTAATAATAAAAATGTATCAATGTGTCCAAAATTTAATATAAATAAATTGATAATTTTATATTTGAGATTCCGTAAAAATAAGGTAGATGGATCTTTCAAATAATGGAACGATTAAATATATTAATATCAAAATTTGTCGCTAAAAATATTGTCGCTGTAGCATAGATGGATAATGCACCTTCCTAGATTTGGAAAGAGATCCTGGTTCGAATTCTAGTGGCTCAACAACAATATTTTTCGATAAAATTGATTTTTTATATGTATATCTTTTTAATTAATATATTTAATTTACAAGTATTTTCACACAATAGTGATCTCTTAGTGCAGATGTAGCCGGTGTTGTCAGTCAGTTGGGGACGGCGACCTTTGTAATTGTTTTCACGAAATGTTAATATTATAAAATAAAAAAGCCCATTTGTTCGGAATTCGTAAAGCACACTTTGGCGCGTCTTTCTAATCAGCCGCAACCGGTATTATTGACTCAGTTCCACATCCAAATTATCAACCTTAATTTCCTAATGCTCGTCTTGTCAGTATGAATTGTGACCTTGACGTCAGCAGACATCAACTTGACCGATATTTGTTCGATCTCGACATCGCGATAGCATTCGCGGTGTGGACTCGTCAGCTATTTTGTGATATTGTGTTTTAATCACCTGTTGTTTGTTTGTGCCGTGGGTGAAATTGTGATTTCGCCGTCTTCAATTGATAACGGAGATCTGCTCGGATGCGGATGCGTGCCATTTGTGTGATCTCGGCGGCGACTGCAAGGGTGACGGAACTATTATTCCGAATCCCGGTTGTCGAGATCACTGGTCCTTCGACTAGAATCCCTATCCCCTCACTGACCTTTTCCAGTACCAAGATTTCCCTACATCCTTTGCCAACCCTGCGATGATTCCGATTTACGACCGAAAATGTCGTACTTTCATTCTAGGGGACGCGCAACCCGGAGATCGCGCAATTCATTTATTTAATTCTTATCGATCCGGATTTATTTTTTGATATCACCATTTATTATTTAAGAGGTAGATAAAAATTATTCAGAACATAGGTCTGTGATTTTTTAAAATACTAATTAAATGTATTAATTATAAAGATACACATAAAATTAATTTTATCAAAAATATTGTTGTTGCGCTACCGGGATTCGAACCTGAATCTCATTCCTAACCGGTGAAGGTGCATTATCCAACTATGCTACAGCGACCATATTTTTAGCGACAATTTTCGAACCTATATGTTACCCTTCTGATATTAATACATTTAATCGTTCCATTATTTGAAAGAGCCATTTACCTTATTTTTACAGAATCTCAAATACCTTTGAGTAAACTGATAGCAGACGCCAGAATTATCAATTCATTTTTATTAAGTTTTGGACACATTGATACAACTTTATTATTCGGAGAACACATTCTCATTGTGAAGTTGTAATTACAACTTTGTGTTCTCCTAATACTAATTAAATGTATTAATTATAAAGATATTTACATAAAATTAATTTTATCAAAAAATATTGTTGTTGCGCTACTGGAATCCTAGATCTCTTTTCCAATCCGAGAAAGGTGCATTACCAACTATGCTACAGCGACAGTATTTTTGACGACATGTAGGTTCGAAAATTTGTTGTTAAAAATACTGGTAATGCACCTTCCCCGGATTAGAAAAGAGATCCAGGTTCAAATCCTGGTGGCTAATATCTTAATAATTAGTATTTAGAACTAACTTTAACTAAAATATTAACAGTGTTTTATATAAGCAGGTTTACGGTCTATGCTCTTGTGGTGGAAGTTATTCATCCTAAATAAGACCAGGTGTTATTTCATCGTGAGAACTCGGATGCGAGTATATATCAATATGCCACGTACTTACATCGTCTACGTCGGCATGGTGCACATAATGTATACTTTGTACATAGTGCATTCGTTTATATATAGATGCATCATGTACATGAATTCTTGGATAATGTTAAAACACGTTCGTAACACCTTGTACATATACACGGGGGCTTGTATATCGGAGCCAATTTATTTAGATACGCCACTGGCTGTAGTGGCACTATTGAATAAAATAATCATGAAAGGTATTCATAATTTAAGATGAAAACCTTGAACCCACACACAGCATTCAAAGTCGGTCCAAAATATTACCAGGTATTTTCTGTTTTCGAATGTTTTTCAGATAAAGAATTTATCCGCTTACGGAATTAAATGTAAAGTTACAAAATAAACCACGACATTGCTTTTGACATCTGAAATCTATACAAAACAGAGTAATGTTCAATGGAAGCAGCTCCCACAAAGATTTCAATAGACGGTGTGTATAAAAAATCTATAAATATCAAGGATGCGAGTTGTTGAAAAATCTGGCGACTGTCTGACTCTGTCATCGAGCGATTTTATGCGAGCGAAAGACAAAGATAGAAACACTTCATACACCGTTTTAATTTTAAATTTTAAACAAAACCAACCATAATTTTTAAAAAAAGAGTCTGCCGAAAATATAGATTTATTTTTTACTTTTTAGTTCGAGAGATGAACCGGAGTCTTACTGCACTGGCAACCAAGCCATTCCCGCTCCAGAAATAGATTAATGCTTCCATGGAGAGTGAATGCCATAATTCGGTCATATGGTCGCCTCACTAGACGGGGGCTGAAAGGTTCATTAATATTAACTGAAATATTTGCTCTGAGGATATCAATTATGATTATCTCCTTAGCTGTCTAAAATTGTTAAAACTATCAGTGAGATGTACGATGACCGACCTTATATTTCTATACAGGATCATTGATGGTATTATAGACTACCCCTAGATTGATCTAGCAGTAAAACGTGAGCCTCATGACTAAATCGAAGGTTCCATCATCGTATCAGTTACAGTATACAGGATCATCAATGCCCTCAGATTGTTGGTCTGCTTGGCTTTCACGCACCATTGAGGCCACCGAGATATAATTCATTGTTCTATTACAGGGGTAATGTCAAAACACACGCATCAGCTAACTCCGCAGTCTTCAGATTGCATTCTTTGGGATATAAATATGCGGAGGTAGTCTACATTTTTACTGTAAATTTAACTCTTAATCGGACTATATTATTACAATTTTTCGTATCTTAACTCAATAGTGACAGATAAATTGCTGTATTTCACATTTTATATTTATTTTTAATTTTGATTATGTAAAAACATAATGACATTATAAGGGGAAATAAAATGTATGTTTTGATTTACCAAATTTAGAATCATTAATTCATATGACGTACTTTTTGGTGGAAAAATATTATTTACGCGCCTTGTTACTCCGATTAGCACCACTAGGTTTCCTGGCTTATGATATTGTGCATGTGTGTATGTGAATATTTCCGCCATTTTCAGAGAAAGAAGAAGACGGTAAACGACAGGCGGATCAATTACATCCCGTGATTCGACCAGTCGGTCGGTCGAAATCTACCCAGTCAAAAGAACAACAACATCGGACCAGAAAGACAGCAAGTACTATAAAAAGGTCAGTGCAGTGTTTATATATCATATGTGCCCTTATTACCAATCGGAAACATGGGAACCAGCTATCGAAGGTATTTATGTAAATAAATATATATTTTTTATATAAACTTATTGCACTACTACTAATTTTATTTATAATTCCTTAACGACTATAGTTTCGAAAGGTGAAAATGACAACGGCAGTCGGATAATGACCTATTTAGATATAGAGGCGGGGAGGAGAAATAACACCTATTAACGACATTACTTCCCCTACTATTCCATCCCTATTTTCAATATTTCCAATAAACACCATAATCCCCTCCCCTTCTACACTCTACTTACTGGCTGAGTAAATAAAGTTGACGGGAGTAATTGCATCACTCAAAACTATCACCATCTATTGACTCAACAACACTTAGTGGTATATGGTTTCATCAATTGGTCTCTGGATCTGGACCTCTTAAGCAGATATGTCTTTGATAACATTGTCGCCCCATCTTAGTTTAGGCCTTACCATCATTAGGTCTATCGGTCTGGTGTTCAGTATTGTCTTTGGTGTTTTCTGTTTGGTTAATAAACACTTAAGTCTTCCTGTTTTAATAAATTTCAGACACTTAGCTCATTGAATATATATTATAAGAAAATATAAAAAAAAGAAAAATATTGATATACCGAGTGTCTCATAGCTAGTAGCAAAAACTTCGAAGGAGTCTTCTTCATTCAATTTTGAACAGAAAATGTTATTTACACTTTGGTAAAATATTTACAGTTAACGGAGTTATGCGAATTCAAAGAGAGCATTTTTTCTTCAATATTTCTTACTTATCTTTTGGAAAACGTTGGACTACCATTAAAGTAATTCACAACAAATTTTATAAATTGATTTGCTGATTAATTAATTGATAAAATACTAAAAATACAATACTTTTGAAATTACTACTACTAAAATGTTAGATCAGCTGATTTACCTTACCCAAGTATGCTCTCATGAATACATATGCACATATCTATAGGTACTTGCATAGCTTACTAAGCTCTCGACTTCCACTGACATAAAACGGTGATTCGCTCACTCGTCCACCGAGAAAACTTTATTGAAATATTACGTATGTATATTAAAATGAAGTTCATAAGAATTTTTAAATAAACGCAAGCACTGTAAATTACCAAAAATAATTTTAAAAACAAGGGAATCAAAATATTCAATGGAAAGTAAAACAAAAAAAATGTAAATAGCTTACCTAGTAATCGAAAATATAGATAGGTATGTATATTTGTACTTCTAATCTTGTAATATTCAGAAATCAAAAAAACAGAAACGTCGCACGGAATATAATACACATCAATGTGCATTCTAAATGATGTTTACACAAAAATCCCACGTAAATATTTTTTACACAAAGCTACGTACAATCTATGCATGTAAATAATTATAAAACCATAATTTATTTAAATAAAACTAGAAATAAAAATATAATTTTATATGGTATTAATAATTCTATATTTTCAGTTACTTATATTAAAATTAAAAACTGAACTTAAATGTAAAAACAATAAATTAAAAATGGTTTATCACAATTTGTAAAAGTAATAATATTTGACATAAATACGATTTATTGTAAATATGAAAACATTGTATGCTGTTTATTAAAATGTATGTTAAAATACGGGGAAACATACGCGCCTCCATTTTTTATAATCATTTTCAAAGACACGTGTGCAAAATATCTGAACGTGAGCGCGAATTGAATCGCGCTTAGTAACGGTGTTCTTTATCGTAAGTAATATGATGCCATTCACGACGGCAATACGCAGTCTCGATCCCTTTTTACTTCGCATATTAAAATTATATGGCGGAACGTAATATTGGATGGATGTTTATATTTAACAACGTATATAGGTAAGTATTGTGAACATTTTTATTTATATTTTTAAATATCTGTAGAACGAAAAATATTTTAATGAATAAAAAATATTATAATTTAAGTAGGTCCATTTACTAGAATGAAATATTGTATTTTATATTAAGGTTAAAGACATGCTCATGTAGCGAGTAAGGGGGGGTTAAAAATATTAACAAATTTTTATTTATTACGTCATACATAAAAATCCCCTCGAGACTTAAGGAATTCATTTTTCAGATGCAGTATCATTGAATTGAAGGATAAAGATTTTTACTTTGAAAATGTATTTACTTCGGAAAAAAAGGCTGTTTTCGCAACACCTGTGTAATTCAATTTTCGATATTAAAATTTTTGAAATAAGTGAATATTATTTTAATTTCAACAACTACATAGGTACTTATTACTTTTCAAAAAACGAAAAGATGCACTTATTAATAAAAAAAATCTACCATGTTGTCGATATAAGTACTCGATAAAAGTTCCCTATACATTTTATGACATATAGGGTAAGAGGTTTACAATTTCTTGTACCTGGAAGATTCTTTCAGATACATATTCATGTTAGTTTGTGCTGTGCGGTAATGCGGTACTGTCTTAATTCTCGTTTATTTACAATAAAAAAGTAATTACTTGATCAAAGATCTTGTGTTTTAAAATATATTTGTGGTTTTGTAATAAAAAATTGTATAAAATATCGTATTGCACAATATGCACAGTATAGTAATTAGGAGTACGTAAATATGATATATTTTCCTATTTGATCTCACCCGATAGTCAGGACAATTACGGGACTTGTGCAGCGAGCACGAGATCGAGTGACATGGCAAGTACCGTCGGTGGATAGTGGTGTCTCGGTGCACGATCCTAGATATGAGGGTGAAATTATGACTTCTTTGTGTGCAATCCAGAAGACAGCACGCGCGAGGCTGCCCGGTACTTCGGTCTCAGCCGTGCAACAATCTGAAGATTATTAAAGAGTGATGCGCGGCATCCTTACCACTTTACAAAAGTTAAGCATTTATTAGAGACTGATTATACATTGCGTGTAATGGCTTCTGTCAATGCAAGCCGTAAATAATCAGTTCGTAAGACAAGTTTTGTGGACTGATGAATGCACTTTTTCGCGATTTGGCCTCAATAACTTGCGATTATTGGTCCCAGACAAATGTTCATGCTGTGAGCTCCTCGTCTTTTCAATATAGGTGGTTGGTGAATGTATGGGCTGGCATCTTAGATGATAAAATAATTGACCTATTTTTCCTTCCACCCAGAATGACTAGTGATAATTATTTATCAATCTTACAGTACGATTTACCGTCAATAGTTGGAAGATACTCCACTTATTATTTTTTTGTTGTTGTTGAATTGTTTTTATAACTTACAAAACAGATTGCGATATTAACGTAAGGGCAATTATTTGTGATTACGGGGTGCTTGGCATTAAAATAAGGAAATTTCGAACGTGTCCCTAATTTGTAATGTCATAAAGTTTAAAAATAACTAAAACACCTAATTCGATATTAAATGATGTCATCATGAGTGCACAATAAAAATCACCACAAAACTATGCCAAAAATTAAATAACACCCGTAAATATTTTCCGTCGCAATTAATTTCTTATCGTAAATTCCAAACCCTTATCTAGGGAAGGTATTTTAAAAATTAGGGGCGCAACTCCATAAAATGTTGAACCCTTGGCGGGCATCCGGTTATGAACCGAGGTTTCGGGGAGGCTTTCACGACCCATTTAACCAACGATTCCGCCAAGACCTACCGCAATATTTTCAAAAAACAGCGCTGATTTTAATACAGGTTTCCATAAAAGGTAATGGTGTTTCAAATATTAATATTCCATAATACCCTAAGTGCTAATATTATCTTTCGCAGGGGGGGATTCAAACAAAAATATATATCGTAAGTCCTAATTCTTAACTCTTATTACATAGATTATTTTTTAATGAAAGTAGTTCTAAAAGTAAGTAATAATAATGATATATTAAGTTTATTAATTTTTTTTTATGGATGAGATGTAGCTGCGCATACCTTGGACGACAAGATGCTCGAATGTCTGTATTCTACAGGAAATGTACATCAAGGATAGACTCTAAACCATTTGTGGAGAGTTCTTCGATAGTTTAGATAAATTTGTCGTGGTGGTCCACGTAGAAGAACGGAAAGGAAGAGGAATATTTCCACCTGTTGACCGACCGAGTGTACGGTAATCCGTAACCAATAACAAACAAGTTAGCTGCGTATGTCCTAGAAAATTTCCTACCTGAATGGCCTTGAAATCGTACACAAATAATTCTCAATTTTTTTGGAAAAACCCATGGCTAGACAAAAATATAGCTTACGCTGATCCAGGTAATAATGGCTAGAATTTTATGGGATCTTTTTATAAAATGAGAATTATTTAATTTATTTTTATTTCCCAGAATCTTTAACAATGCTTAACAGCTTTTTTGATTGTATACAGTGCACGCCCCTGCACATTGCCTTCACCTTTCTCAGAATATCTGGGGCGTCATCTCGTTCAAAGTTACAAGTTCTATAAGAGGCTAGACAAAGGCTTCATTCAAAGCTTAGGCTGTCACGTGCCATAAATACTCTTCTAGAATAATATAATTTTAAACAAATAATAGATATCTCATAGAGACGAAGCTACTTTTTATTATATTTAATGGAAAAATATATGGAGATTGGAGTGAGTCCAATATTAACATATATACAACTTTTAAAAATTTGATAGATATGGAGATTGATGGGTGAGAATTGGTGAACGTTATATTTATCTAGCCAAATACAGGTTGTAAGCCCTGTAATTACTCATACTTACATATTTTTCCATTAATAAAAATAGCTTCGTCTCTATGAGATATCTATTATTTGTTTAATAACAATGGCTAAGTAGGTGAAAATCTAGTTATTGTGTGGTATTAGACATATTCAAATATTGCTAATAAAAATTTATTTAAATATCTAAATAGTCCGTTGAGTCCGTTGCCAGAGAAAAAAAAATCAATAAGTACCTAAACAGTATACACACATTTTTTTAAAGTTATTAACGGATTATAAAAACATAGCTAGATGTATACTAAAAATCTAGAGATATCATTGTATTATGTCCATTTTTGACGAATAAACATCTTTATTACCGTAAAAATCGTACCGGTACTCCAATTGATTACTGTCTTAGAAAAATATGTGACAAATGAGTGACCAAAAAATACGTCATACGTCGTTTTAATGGTACGAGAATTTCATATTTCACTCGGCAGCTATAAAAACGTCAATTGATATTTTGACACTTGTTAGAAATGCACATGTTCAAAAAGCCGCAATCACATGTTCGAAAAAAAAAAAACATATTTTTTAATAAATACTAATTTAATAAATTTAAAGTATTAATTATGAATATATACATATAAAATCAATTTTGTCGAAAAATATTGTTTTTGCGCTACCGGAATTCGAACCTAGATCTTTATTTCCAATTCGGGGAAGTACACTACCGATTGTGTTATAACGCCAGTATTTTTCATGAAAAATTTTCGAACCTATATGTGTTACACTTTTTCAAATTAATACATCTGTCGTTCCATTATTGTTTTCACGGAATAGTTTTAAAATTTGTCATGAAAAATACTGGCGCTATAACACAATTGGTAATGTACTTCTCCGGATTGGGAATAGAGATCCAGGTTCGAATACCGGTAGCGCAAAAACAATATTTTTCGATAAAATTGATTTTATATGTATATATTTATAAATAATACATTAAATTAGTATTTAAAAACATCACAGACCGTCTGTTCTGAATAATTACAACTTCACAATAAGAATGTGTTTACCTTAATATTTTTTTGTACTTTATTTCTGTGTTCTTTAACCTTTTTTCTAATGCAACGCACTTTACTTTCATCGAGTCCTCACGCCACACCAAGTTTTTATTGTGTAGTCAGTTTTGACACACAGTGCTTCGTGCGAATCAGCGGAGGAGTTTCCTGAAATTCAGGAGAGCTTGTAACTACTGTAGAGAAAATCCAGGTAAGTTGCGCTTCCTGGTTGGTTTTTGAGTCTATACTGTACTGCCTCTATAACAAATACCTTCCACCCTTCTTACATCCCGTTTCACCACCCCTTTGTGTTAACAGTTACTATATTATCAATTTTGCGCTGTTTACCTAACCTAACCTAACCAGGAACTGCTGCATTATTACTGAAATGCAGCCTGGATTAAATAATACCAACCTGCCGGTAAATAAATAAGCCTGACGTGGTAGCCGCAGCTCATAAAGTGGTGCATCATCATTGACCAAAACTGCATACATGTTACCTCATATTCCTTTATGATATATTAAGTTAAGTTACATTAGGTTAGGTAATTTAATACGAAGTTTTAGCAGCAGTGCAACAGGGATTAAACCTTCTACGCTTCTTCACCGTCTAAACCATTTATATTATCCCTCAATTTTAAGCCAAGTCGAGTACTGTATCATCTTTAACACAAACGATGATCTAAAGTATGGGGAGGCAGTTTATAATTTTCACATCTACCTCATTATAACCGAATTATATCAAAAAAAAAAAAAACGAAACGAAAGACCGAGATAAATATTAATCTTTATTTTTTTTTTTTTAGTTCGTGTGTGCCTTTTCTCTCGATAAAACATTGAAACGAAGATGGCGTATTTTGGCATCTGAAAGCTTCGCATATTTCAGGCGCCATGACGGATTCCGAACAGTGTCCCTCCCCGTCTCGGGTAAAATATTAAATTCCCGCCCAGTCATCGTGATTGATTATTATAAATTATTGATGATAATGTAGAAAAAAGCTCAGAATTTTTGATTTACGACACGGGATATTTCAGACTCAGCGTAGCGCGTAATTCTTACGAATAATTTATGGTCAGTTCCCTATTAAAATTATTGGAAATCCGTTGACGAATGCCCGGATATTTATTATATGATAGATAGGAGCGACATTATTGTACTCCAGCTTCTTTTTAGCCCGGTAACGTATTACGGCCGATAAATATAAAATCTTTGAGGATTCAGCCATTCTGGAAAGGAAAAAATACGCGCTACACATATCTCATATCGGCTGTAGACTTAATATCACCCTTGTATAGAATACGTTTCATTGGTTAAAAAATATTCATAAGTCACAGATAGTTATCTATGTGTGTACTTGTCATTGTGTGCAGTTGTCGTGTGGGCACTTTTTATGTAAAATATATTAGAAACCGACTGATGCGGGATAACCAATCTCATTACTTATTTTCAGGGGATGTTTTATCGGTGAAGTGTTGCTCTGAAATGATCGTGGAACATGTATTTTCAGGCCGGCAGTTCAGCATAAGTTAAATCATTAATCCTTACTTTATGTAATTAGGGTGTTTACGATTTAATGTTTGGTTAAAATATTACTGTTTGTGAATTTTTTTTATTAGAAAGTTGATACACTAGTAATTGTGACTATTTTTCTTACCCAGTATCCCATTATGGATTTATTAATTTATACGAGCTTAAATTAAATTATTTTATGGCTGGCAGCGCCATACTGGCGGCTGGTTAAAATTCAGGTTTGTCTCTATGCGAATGAATCTCTCCGCGGCGCCCGCGGGCCTGGCGAGTCGAGTGGGACTGACGCGACAACCTACCGCGCAAGTGTTGCCGGTATTCAAAATTTTATTTTCCACCCGAATTATTTAGATGATTTAAATAATTCAACTGCTAACGTATTTATAATGTTACAATATATATATATATATCCTACTTAGCGTGCATTGCGAAGATTGGAGTAAAAACAGACTTAGGTCATATAAACGTGGTGTCATGATGCCATCTAGGGCCGAACAACTCAATTTCACCTGCACCATCTAGTTGACAGCCATTTCGTTTCTCGGTCTAGCTACTCTGGCTTTATTCCACTGCTGCCTTCCATGAAGTTTGCAAAATGGTGATCTTGGCCTCGTAATATTTGTGGGGACGGCGATTCAAATTTACCCCCATCCCTAGCCGACATCGACACCAGCGACATCTGTATTCAGGTTCTTGACGCCAGCGGTGAACTAGCTGAACCAACCAAAATTGGTGATCCAAGGAAAGGTATTAGGAGCCAAATCTCCTGAAAGGTCACCGACAGATGGACCGGTGCTGCGCTCACTCCTGAAATGCATAAGTAATGCCACAAACTGGAATTTTTTATGCGTTTCATTTCTCTTGGAATCTGTTTCATTAAAACATTATCATTCAGAGCAAGTTTAAGAGTAAATGTTGAAACATATTGTGAATCGCTGATAAACAATAAATTAAAAAGTCTCAACATGAGGCGCAATATTGCTGATCTGATGTTTCTGTACAAGATTGTTAATGGTTTGGTCGACAGCACACTGATCTCTTAAAGAAGCATGAAACATTCAGACTAGATGCCTACTACAGTAAAATTACGTTCTTTAATCAGATTTCACGAATATGTAGATCGTATAATGAAATTAACACAGAAAATGGATTGGACATGTTCTCCAATTCATTACTAAGTTACAAACTGCGAGGCTGATACGTTCGTGTCAGGTACGCGCGCGAGCAGCGCCACCTTTTTGCAGCGGGGCGTTGGAGAATTAAGCGGCAGAACAAAATAGCGTCCGAGATAGACGATAATTAGGAGCCGTTTATGCTAAGAGTACTGTCATTAATAAAAGTCTTGTGAACCAAAATATGGAGATCCCTGCATCCACCAAAATACAAATATACCACAAACATTTTTAATTTTTTTTTTACACCAATTGATGCTAAGTATTTATTTATAATTATATATTAGGTCCTGTATGTTATTATGTTCTTAATGTACACCTGATACCGACCCACAAACTGATGACAATACATCGCGGCGCGGCTGATTTGAGTACAAATATGATGTATGAGTTAAATATATATTGTGACATTACAAAACTAATGTTACGTTCTCAAAATGGCCCATTATTTTTAATATCAATCACTTTAGTAATCACGAACAACATCCTCATGTTGTAATGCGAGCAGGCTTTAGGGATATAAAAACGGTCGGAGTCTATGGTTGAGATTAATTTAATTTTTCGCTCGGAGCTGTCAGATACGCGGCTTGCAATGTTGCATGTAACCGTAAGGATCCAACATGTAACCGAAGGGTAAATACTTTGATTATAATTCAATCACTAGTTCACAATTTACTGTAATTTATTTTGACCTAATCGCATGGTGAACGATCTTTTCAGAGAACGAAACTGTTTCCCTTCGGTCTACATTCATTTTCATTACATAATTATTCTACAATTATTTCTACCAATCCTATTGCGTCGGCTTGGGATGCTGGGAAAACTAACTACGACAATGGGTCACGGAGATGCTCTACTACGTCGGAGTGTGCACAGAGATGCTCTACTACGTCAGAGTGTGCACGGACGAGCATGAGTTTGGAGATTATGCCATCTTTTGTAACATCTTAAATCTTGTTGTTACCAGCCTACCCTGTAGAACGTCGAACTCACGCTCAACCCAACGAGATTAGGATTGTGATGTGTTCTAATTTTACTTGTGTTTTTTTTTTATTAGATTCCATTTAATAACGTAAAACATCTTTTCATTTATCTCTCCCAGTTATTGATAATTAATAAAAAAATTAGTTGGTATGCGTTTTTGTGGTGAAAAACCCGCTGTTCTTATATTATATATATATATACACGTACAACAATAGAGTTTTGCACCCCCAAATTAGAAAGATAATACAATGTGAAATTTAATAATGAAATATTATTTTACACAAAATATTGAGAAATTGATCAGATTTGAACTTGAGAATAAGAAAGATGTAAAATACGAAGACCGTTATGCTATTTTAGAACCTATTTTTTTTGTATACAATTATATTTGCTGATTTCTGCAGTTGCTGCAGTCTGAAATCAGCTAATATGTACTTTGTAAATAATAAAATAAATAGAGAGATGATCTAACATAATTTTCAGATTCGGCGCACTTCTGAAGAACGACAGTGTTTCGATATAGCGATATACTTACAAAAATGAAGGGAGCGTACGTTAAATACACAATTCTTGTAGTTTTTGCTTTTAACTGTGAAACTTGGGTGTGGGCGGCGAGAATAGATGTCCTCTTTCTAAACGGGAAAAAAGAATGAATGGTTAAAATGATTTAAGCTCCAACTGTCAAAACTTCTTACACGAACGTTTGGAAATGTACGAACAGAAATATGTGGCCATATTCCGAGGAGGAAACCTCGATTTTTACGTTACATTAATTTTGCGTTATTGAAAGAAAAATGATTTATCTGAAAATAAATAAAAAATTGGAGAGAAATAGCCCGTCCTTTGGCCAAACCCACGACGCTTGACAATATTTTTATGGATATTTAAGAATATGCAAGAATCTGTGTAAAAAATATACGTTACATACGTATATACATACTACAACGTAAAATATATTAAATTAAATATGGCAGGGAAGCGGCATACCTCGATAAAATATTAAATGTAATTTATCTCCGCTTCTCACAACTGGCGATGATGATGATGATGATGAGGTCACATAAAATGTAATACAGAAATATATGCGGCAAGAGAATACTTTTATTTCGTTACAAACAATACATTCAATTCATTCATATTTTTATATTAGCCATTATTATATATTTTCTCACCATTTTGGCGAGGTGTTAAAACAGGCATCATTTGATTATTCACCCTTATTATGTTTTAAATTACTTTAATAACTGCCTCGTGTCTTTATCACATTACTTTATTGGCGTCACTTCGGTGACCTCTCAAACCTGTGCGATATACTTTATATATTTAAATGTTAGTGTACTTTACCAGTAAGAAAAATACCTTAGAAGCTTATGTGAACTTTTCCATTTGGCAAGTATATTGACTATTTGTATTACTGAAAGCCATCTTCTTTATATTTACAACGGCAGATGTATCAATTTTAAATTGCAACATATGAGTTCGAAAATTTGTCGTCAACACACTGTGTTGGTAAAGCATAATCGGTTAATGCATTTCCCTGGATAGGAAGAGATCCGGGTTCGAATCCCGGCAGTTCAATCACTACAATTTTTTTTCGATAAATTGATTTTATGTGTATATCTTTCAATTCACAATAAGAATGTGTTGTCTTTAAAGATAAAAATAAACATATTTTCTTACCCACTTCTGGTACCCAATCCGTTCAACAGATCGTCACTTTGCTTATAGCGGCCCGGAAAAGCTTCACAGTATACTGGCCAAACCATCTTTCTGGTTCTGGTTCTTTAGCCATAATGTTCTTCTTCTTTCAAGGCCTCAACTTCCAACAATCTTTCTGAGTCGTAATTCTCCGGATGTTTCAGTTATAACATTAGTTATTAGATATTGAAGTTATAACATCTTCATTCGTTTTATAAACAATATCTTCTAAGTGCCGTCCATTTCTCTCGAGACACTCTTGAAATTTGCGAACACGCGAGAGTAAAGCGTCGGTTCAATGGCAGCAACTTCACGGCGGATATTTTCTTGCAGGGCCTGAATTGTTTGAGGATTGTCGCTGTAAACTCTCGACTTAAGGTATCCCCACAAAAAAAAGTCGCACGGTGTAAGTCGTCCGGTGACCGAGGTGCCCAGGGTATGTCCGTACTTACTGATTAATTTATTGGGAAAAATTCCCCCAGCTTCTTCATTGAAATTCTACTTATGTGTGAAGTGTCTTGCTAAAATTGTGTTCTGTTGTTGAACCCGGAAAACAGCTGCGGTTGCGGAACCAAAAACTCGTCGATCATTCGGCAATACACGTCAGCAGTGACTGTCTCTCGCTGGTTAAAAAAATAAGAGTCGATTATCCCTCGGGCAGAAATTGCCCACCACACTGTCGTTTCTGGACAAAGCAAACATTTTAATGGCGTTCCCTTGGGTTGTCGAGGCACTAGTATCTAATATTTTGTTTATTAACATAGCCATAGATATGAAAATGTGAAAATATCAGTATGGGTGAAACTGTAGTTTCTTTTTCAAAATAACGTCCACTGTTAATTTTTTTATTCCAGTACAGGCTGTATCTTCCTTATAGATTTACGCGGATTGCGCATAATTTATTGTTGAACTTGAGCCACATGTTCTGGCTGTACTGCTGACGTTGATGGTTCTGGAGGAGTTTGGTTAACCATTGTCCCTTCTTGTCTGAACTGTTGAACCCAACACCAGATAAGTTGCGTGCTCGGCCCATCGCTTACTCGTTGAATATTTAAGTGAGTACAAAAAGCGCGACACGAACCAATGAATCACTGCACTTTAAATATTGCTCAACCGCGAACGCGCCCGAACCCATATGTTACCTTTTTGATATTAAATTAAAATTGTCGCTAAAAATATTGTCGCTGTAGCGTAGTTGGATAATGCACCTTCCCCGGTTAGGAAAGAGATCCAGGTTCGAATCCCAGTGGCGCAACAGCAATATTTTTCATTATTACAACTTCACAATAAGAATGTGTTGTCCTAATAGATAATTTTCTTTATTTATGCGAACCATAATATCTTCATTGTGAACCCATTCTTTTGTACATCCACATTAAAAATGGTTCAAGTTACTTTACCTAATAATATGACAATATACAATTGTACGCTTTGTAATGAAATGAAATTATTTTTCACCGGCATTATTGAAAGAAATCTTCGCAAGGCACATCCCCCAGGATAACCCCGCTAGCGCCACACAACGCTCGGGAGTAAAGGACTGAGGCATGTTTATCCACCTGAAAGCGTGACCAGAATGCGGGACACCCACAAAATGGCAGTGGATCAGCTTGGGGTCCAATTTTGTGATACGTCCCAACTTAGGATCACAAAGAAATATAGGCGAAAAGGGGTTCGGATTATTGAACAGATCACTGTGTAAAATAAAGTTATATTTTGTGAATTTCCATATGGATATAAACATTTCCTCTTTTTATCAGTAAGAAAAAATGATGTATCGAAAAATATTATTATTGCTACCGGGATTCGAACCTGGTTCTCTTCCAATCACGGCAACGTGCATTAATTACAACTTCACAATAAGAATGTGTCCAAAATTTAATTAAAATGATTTGTTAATTCTGACGTCTCCTATCGGATTACTCAAAGGTATTTGAGATTCCGTAAAAATAAAGTAGATGGCTTTCAAATAATGGAACGATAGATGTGTTCATTTGAAAAGTGATATAGGTTCGAAAATTTGTCGTCAAAGTACTGTATGCTGTAACATAATGTGTTAATGCACGTTTCCCGGATTGGAACAATATTTTTTGATAAAATTGAGTTTATATGTATATCTTTCTAATTAATACATTTAATTAGTATTTAAATATCACAGAGCTATGTTCTGAATAATTACAACTTCACAATAAGAATGTGTTCTCCATAATAATATATAATTACCCTTTCACGATTCAGGTGTCTGCATTACTGAAGATCGTGATCTTAGAACTGATATTGAATTGGAAATACTAGTTGTGGATCATATCAAGGTGTGAGGTAGTTTAAGAAGCAATATTGTGAAAACTGTTACATTGTACATGTATGTGTGTGTGTGTCATAAAAGTGAGTAGGTGAGTGGTGTGGGATGAATCTTATAAAAGGCCGTCTCTGGGGGAAACAGCTCTCTTTCATCACAGCTTCTCCTGAATAACTAGTCTATCTCTGAACTGTGTAATTATTATTGACTGTAAATACTTTGTTATAATAAACTTAATATTGTTACCTGGACATAGCGAGTTTCATTTACAAGGAATCGGGACCCAAGAAATTAGTCATAAATCAGAGTGAAATCTGGTACTTCGAAATTTATCACTAATATATTTGCCAACGTACAGGAATATGGAAACAGTGACATGGAGCAAGCAACTAAAATCATGTTGAATTGTCTTTCCAATCTTTGTATATTCATCAGAAACTTGGACTGGATGTCTTCAAAATGTATTGCTAGAAAATGTTATCTATCCTGTGGACATGCAACAAGTCCTATCCGCAGCAGTGACCAAAAGATTCTTCCAATTCTTCTGTCACTTTATGCGTCTCAAAGTGACAATTTAGAAATGGATATCATCCTGGGCATAACTTTGAACCAAAAAAACTTGTAAGAGCGTCACGGCGGTAGATAGATGCATTCAGCGGCGTAATCTAATGCTAAATGTAATAATATAAGATAAACAAAAATATTATTCATACCAGGGGCGTGTAGTGGCGTACGAGCAAAAAAGCTGTTCGTTACTTAAAATTCTGGGAAACAAAAATTGGATTAACATAACAGAAAACATTATTTTACAATTTGCACCATCTGTGTCTACCAATAGAGACTTTAATCGCTTGGTTCTAAAAACTACCGCGACAACTAAGCGCTGTACCCATGGCGCTCTTTTGTATTCGCCGCATCGAGCTATTCATATTTCTCTCTCTTGTCTTTAAGCTAGTGAATTACTCAAGTCACATGAATTGAAAATTCCTTTCCGTCAATCCGTTTTGTATGGTGTCGTTACTTATGTTGTTTTTTAACAGAATAACATTAACGAAAACATTATTTTACAATTAGCGCTATCTATGTACCAGTAGAGACTTTAATTGATTAGTTCTAAAACCTACCACGACAACTCAGCGCCGTACCCATGGCGCTCTTTTGTATTCGCCGCATCGAGCTATTCACATTACTCTCTCCTGTCTTCAAGCTAGTGAATTACTCAAGTCATATAAATTGAAAATTTCTTTCTGTCGATCCGTTTTGTACGGTGTCGTTACCTATGCTGTTTTTTAACAGAATAACATATACCTTTGAGTAGTATAGTATTTGTGTGGAACTTGTGCTTGACACATGGTACACACATCGTACCATGATGGTGTGATGTTCCGGCCGATTTGTGTATTGTAAATATTTCTTCCGCTGTCAATTCATTTTAACAATTTGGTCGATGATAATATTTTATTAAGGGTGTCTATTTATTTCTGTCGAGTTTTTGAACACCCCACATTCACTGAAGTAATTCATTCAAATCTTGTTTTAGCGTCCCGAGTCTCTACCAATTTAACGGGCCTTGGGCGAATAGCCCTGAGGTAAATCTAGCTCTGACGACGCGGACCTAACGTGAGTCTCAATGTATAGAATTACCTGGATTGGCATTGCATTGCGAGCCGAGTGTCAAGCCGCTATATGTCAATACTGACTCGGCTACATGAAAACTCAAGACAGAGAAACCTTGGCAGGCATCATCCTCGCGACGAGAGACTTTGATTGTTAGAGTTTATTTACTTTACTAGTAAGCGACGTTTAAATGAATTTAAATGTTTTAATTATCCAAATTTTCGGAACAATCTAATAGATAAAAATTATTAAAAACGTTTCAGTGAATAGGGTCTTTCTCAACTACCCTGATTATTTCCAACTGTATATAAGAACACACAGATTATATATAGAACAAAACTCTTACATTGCAGTTATCCCTTTTTCAAGATTCATCCCTACGAGGAACAAAACAGATGAAAGCATATTGGTCCATAATAAAACGGTGTTACTTCGTTGCTGCGACAGAAAGCAAATGACGAATTATTTTTATAAACGGGTTCACTTTTACTGTATTAATGTTCCATTGAATTTTATTTGTAGACAACGATTCTGTTAACGTTTAACTGCAGTCATTTTATGAGGCTAAAATAAGAAAAACGCACGGTTAATGTTTGTAGCGGATGCTGCATGTACAGCAAATGGTGTATTAAGATGCAATCTTTATTCATTTGCTTACATTTCTTGACGGCTTATAGTGTTGCATTAAAAAAAAGGTTTTTTTTTGTGTATCTTACTAAAAATGAAAATATAACCATTTTAATGTTACTTTTAAATAGAATCGGCGTTAACTTTGTAGAGTTTCATCACAATGGATGGATATAAATGAAACAATGTTATTACTCAACTTGAGTTATTAGCACTACTCGAGTTTCGAGAGAAACAGTAACTTTCATCGTCAGGTGAAGTTTTAAACTGAATACACATATAGAAGGTAAGGCTTAGGTGGTAGACATACAAATAATTAGGCACTGACAGATGGAGGGTAAGGGGGCGGAGTTATTGGTGGACGGTGGAGGGGTGGTTGTAAAGGGGATATTGAGAGGAGAGGAGATGAGTTAGAAAATGTAATATTGTTTAACACTCCACCGTGTATGTCTACCACTTAGGTCATGTCTTGAGCCCGATAAGTTTTGCATCAAACACTTTCTTCGCTGGTCGTTTAGTTCATTTCTTGAAAGTTACTCCAAACTATATGTATTCGAAATATAAATCCGAATCGATAGGATCTAAATTAATGAATTGCGCAAATTTCTGGGTCGCACTTCCCGCGGAATGGAATACGACAATTCCGGTCGTAAATCTGAATCACCGCAGGATAGTAGAGGGAAGGTAGGGAGACGTGGTACGGGATGAGGTCGATGAGGGGATAAAGGTTCCAGCCGAAGGACCGGTGATCTCGGTTACCGAAATTCGGAAGGACTGCTCGCCTTACCTTGTATATGGTGGCTTCGTCACCCCTGCAATCGCCGCCGAGATCACGCAATGGCAGGCGGATGAGCTGATCCCTGATCGCAATTGAATACGGCGCTATCACAAGTTTACCCAAGGCACACAAACAAACAATACGTGATCAAAACACAATATCACAAAATACAATGCTGGTGCACTGGAGCTGAAAGTCTACATCGCGAATGCTATCACTATGTCGAGATCGAACAAATATCGGTCAAGTCAGGTCACAATTCACACTGACAAGACGAGTATGAGGAAATCTATGGATGGTAATTTGGACGGGGAAATGTGTTAATAACATGAGTCGCGACTGATTCGAAAAGACATGCCAAAAGAGTGTTTACGAATTCGGAACACAATAATAATGACAAAATAATGACGGCTCTTGTAGTCCAGTGGGCACGACTTTGGCTTCTAATACCAGGGGTTCCGGGTTCGATTGGAGGACACAATATATCTATATATTTTGTCTTCAAGCCCAGGTATTTTTGTGATGTGTTTTACTGGGCTTTCGGTGGTTATTGCAGTGTTAAAATTTAAAATAATGATAATGTAACTTATACTGTGATACTGTCTGTACCACGGCTATAATTTTACAGATTCCCTGAAGTTTCGACGAGATGTTGGTAGTAGAAATAAGAGCCCAATATTGTGACAGTTAACAATTTATTATTACTGTATGTCGTACAATGTCACTGTACCTTCTTAAGCAGGGACATAGACCAACTAATTCATAAAACCCATCAGCCATCGTGAAAAAAAAAGAGGGGAGATAAAAGAGTTCACTGGAAAGGGGTAAATATTAAATATGGTTTTGGTTAATCTGGGTTTCTTAGTTTATAATAATGTACACGTGTGTGTGTGAGTATTATCGCCCTTTTTTCGGTAAGCTAAGAAGACGGTATCCGACAGGCGTCATTCTTATCACATCCCGCTCTTTGACCAGTCCAGCGGTCCAAGTAAACCACCAGTGCACGCTTCGGTCGGTCGAAATCTAAAGAAGACAACCCAGCTAAAGGATCGGACCAGAAAGACAGCAAAATTAAAAAGGCTAGTTCAGTTCATATATCATATTTGTGCTTATTGTTAATCGGAAACCTGGAAACCAGCTATCGAAGGCATTTACATAAACATAGCGTGTATTTATTAGATTATTATTGGAAAAGATTATTAATTATGATTAGTTTAATATCGTGATTTTTTTATTATCTAATACATACATAAAGAGTCATTTTCATTTATTTAATAAATTAGTAAGAAAATAACAGTTCACAAATATTTTAAACTCTTTATTAATACTGGGTTCTTACAAAATTTAACAGAGGTCACACTTTAAAAAAAATATTAATACAAAGATTTGATGCTAAGAATTTATAATATCACAATAAAAAGATTTTTTTAAATTAAGGCATTTACAATTGACCCCAACCATATTATAAAAATTACATTAGAAATTAAGATAATGGCACAATAAATATAATTTAAGATAATGGCACAATAAATATAATTTAAGATAATGGCACAATAAATGTAAATTAAGATAATGGCACAATAAATGTAAATTAAGATAATGGCACAATAAATAAAATATAGTTGTTTACATTTAACTGCGAAAATATTACTCGTCTTTGAACTATTTTCAAATCATTAACCCCATTGGCAGCTTCATTAGACATGAACTTGTATAGGTTAAATAATATTTCATACGTTTGCCTTGTCCCAAAGAAGATGATGAAGACATTATGTAAATATTAAAAATTCCGTAACTTTCGATTAGGTTGAGTGTACCTACACTAAAAAGCAATAGTAAACGCACACAAACTTCTTGAAGGCGAATTGATTGGTGACACACTGGATTAGGCCACACCCCTTCCCCAAATGCGTTTCTGCGCAGATTTTTTAAAGCGAAAACTTAGACTGGTCGTACTCTAGCATGAAACTGAAAATAAAAACTTGGATTCGTAATATGGCTATTATTGGTGCACACACCCTAACATATTGATCAAACCCCTAATAAATGTTGTCACAATTTATTTCAAAATAATATATTGAAAGTCCACTTTGTAATTGCTTTTTATACATAGACCTTACATGTATAAGGTATATGTATGTAATCTATAGGGGTAACTGTTTATTCGGTCTGATACTTGTACAATACAATATACCGTGCAATGCCATTAGAACAATATAATATATAGTCGATATTATATGTTATCTTGTGAACCGAAGAGTATTGAAAGAGAGCGCAAGCGTGCTTCCAGCGTCGTTTAACGTTTCCCCAATTGGCACCGGTCAGCCTTCTCATATACACTCTCTCATCCGTCACCAAGCTGCCACACACACATTGACAGATTTAAATATCTTACAGATAATAAAAAACATCGTATCTGTGGTATAAAGTTTAGTTTATTGAAAATATTAAAATACCACAAATCAACAGGCATATCAAATAATGATATTATTTTATAATATTTTCATTAATTATATTTTGATCTTATTCAAAGCGTATCTAGAACCATTAAATTATCGAGATATTGGCTGATGCTGTAAAAAATATTTCGCATTTTGTTATTTTATGTAATTCATATTTTGTACATCCAGAAAGTATATTTCTGGGAAGGGTGGATGAAAGGAAATACCTTAAAATGTTGGATATTGGAAAAAATATAAAGACAAGGTATGAACGAAATAACATCAGTTCGTGATAACCTAAATTTAATTAAATAATTTTGAATATTGAGAATATCGAACAGCGAGGATAAAATAATTTCTAAACCAAACACAAGAAATGGGAGAAAATAAGACTAAAACTTAAGGCACTTGTCCACGGGTGAGATTTTAGGCTAAACGCAGTCTCTAACACAATTCCAAAGGAAACTAGGAGCAAAACCGTAGGATATTTTTCAGTTCCAAAAATGAAAACCAAATTCGGTCAACGAACTTTCTTGTTTTGTGCACCGCGTATATTTAACAAATTGCCACTAGACCTTAAAGGGTCTAAAGTGATTAACGTTGTTTAACCAAAAATAACAAAGTGGTTACTTGACATGGGTAGAAAGCAAAGTGAAACTAATTTGTCATTTGTGCTAACCTAACTAGCTACACATTTTTGTCTCCAACTATATTAAATATATTAATTAGAAAGATATACATATAAAATCAATTTTATCGAAACGTTTTGTTGTTGCACCACCGGGATTCGAACCTGGATCTCTTTCCTAACCGGGGAAGGTGCATTATCCAACTATGCTACAGCGACAATATTTTTGGCGACAATTTTCGAACCTATATGTTACCTTTTTGATATTAATACATGTAATCGTTCCATAATTAGAAAGAGCCATCTATCTTATTTTTACAGAATCTCAAATACCTTTGAGTAAACTGATAACAGACGCCAGTATATTTAAAATATCACAGGTCTATGTTCTGAATAATTAAAACTTCACAATAAGAATGTATTCTCCTAATCCAACTATATTATTGACAAAAATATTTTTACAACTTTTTTTACAATAACATATAAAAGCTTCTGATTGTACTTTTTTTACATAACTTTTTATTACTTACTTTATACTATACTTACTTACCTTACTTTAAAACGATTGTACCGTAACAATTACAACTTTTAAAAACTGTACAGGTAATTGTTTTAGAACAGACCACGTTTAGTAATATGTACTATTAATGTTACAAAAATAAATAAATAGTATTTTGGTCCCACCAGATTTTATAAAGACAACTCGGATTCCACAGTACGGTGTGTGCACCAAGTCTGAGAGTCTAAAGTCAAACGACAGATGTCAGCCCACTGACCATTGATTTTCACTTTTGTCAGTTCGACGAATTAGAATATTCCCTACTGCAGTTAAAATATAATGAATTCATGCCATTGTTGACATATAGTGGCCTCACTCAGACAAGATCGGCTCGAAATACATCTCCACATGTCCTTATATTACTGGAACGATATTAGATAAGATACAATGTATTATATACCTGGGTTGAAATATAAATGAAAGATAGGATACATGTGTTGAAATCAAGAGCCGCATTGAGCAAGCTCGTGCATCCTTTATACGCATGTTCTGCAGTCATGATTTCAACCTTAAATTACGAATGAGAATGGTCAGATGACATGGAAACATAGACACTTACCAAATAAATAATAAGGTACTGTAAATAAACAAATAATAGATATCTCATAGAGACGAAACTATTTTTTAATATATTTAAGGGGAAAATATGGAAGTATGGGTAATTACAGAGCTTACGACCTGTCTTCGGCTGGCTTGAGTTATCACTTTATACAAATATAAAGTTCACCATTCTCACCTATTAATCAATCTCCGTATCTCTTTCCATCAATTTTATATCAAATAATATCATAAGATGGTGATAGTGTAGTGGTACTCGAAGTGTTTCCACATATAAACATATATACAACTTTTACAGAAGAATGCTCAAAACATACTGGATGGATAGAGTTACGAATGCAGATGTTATAAGCATTATACAAAAAACCAAAAACATTTTATTACAAAGTTAAAGATTTTTTAAATAATAATCAAATCCCTATAAAATCGAAGGAGAACAATTAAGATATAATACATGCTAAAAACATACGAGTAACTTTAAATAAATAAAATCTAATTTATGGTAAAATAAATAAAATCTAATCTTAACTGAAGATTTCCTCAAAAGCGACCACTTTAATATTATGACAAAGGATCCGACTCTAAAATATTAAAAGTGCTTTATAAAATTCCATTAGTGATATATTTACTGATAATACAGTGTCATAAGATCTAATTTTAATGAATCCTAAACCTCCAAAACTGTATACTGTATTAAAAATTCATCAAATTAACACTCCAATAAAAATGGTAGATTCATAGTGTAAAGCTCCAACTTTTAAATTATGTTCTTTTATTACAAAAAACTATAAATAGACTTAATATTTTTAAACACAAATACACTATAAAAAATTATTTGTAATTAGTGGATATGTTAAAGGACATGGATCTTCCAAACAATGTTAAACTTGTTTATTGTTAATTTGTTTACTAATGTACCTATTAATGAAAGTAAAGTTTTAATTTCTGATTTACTAAATTCATCTAATTTACCTAATAATTTGGTAAAAGATCTATGTCGTTTGTTAAACCTTTGTATGAACCAAAATTATTTTAAATTTAATAATATAATGTATAATCAAACAGAGGGTCTCCCTACGGGAGCATCCACAAGTCCACTAATAGCAGATATTTTTGTAAACAATTTGGAGAAGAATATTTTTTATTCTGTTTCTCCTTTGTTAAAAAATATTTTACTGTGGAAAAGGTATGTGGATGATATATTATGTATTTGGTCAGGTTCACAACGTCAACTAACTACATTTTTAAATTTCATTAATTCATTTAATAGTAAAATACAATTGACATTAGAAATGGAAAATAATTCGACCCTAAATTTTTTAGATCTAACATTGATTGAAAATAATAATAAAATTGAATTCAAAATTTTTATACATACATACATCGTTTTGTCAATATTCCTATGTCAACATCCAAATTCAATATTGAATTGAATACAAATAAAAAAATAGCAGTTCATAACGGGTATAAGGTTTGATAGACACTATTTTAAAAAATAAATTAAAATAATATAATAATCATTTTTTATATAAATCACAGATATAATATAATAATTATTAGCGTAGGATTTTATACATAAATAATTTTTCGAATCAAATATCTAAACACCTACCACGAAACATTAGATCGGCATTTCATACAAATCATAATATAGGAAATGTACTTATAAATTCTAAAGGCAAAGATGATAAATTTAACAATTCTGGTGTCTATAAACTTAGTTGCAAGGATTGTGCTGCATTTTATATCGGTAAAACGGGTAAAATTTTTAATATAAGAGTAAAGGAGCATTTGAGATCTTTGAACAATAGTGGGTTTTCAGAATTTGCTAATCATTTGATAGAAAATGGTCATGGTTTTTGATAAAAAAATAGGATTGTCAATTTTGCATATAAGCGGTGTTGGTCACCAATGAAATAATTAGGAATCGTTGGAGATAAATAAAGCATGTAAAACTAATCAAAAAATTATAAAAAAACAAGTAAATTTAACTACGAATCCCATTCTAAAATTATTCGAGTAAATTTTTATTAAGTAACAATTGGAGTTAGGTGCTAGATTCATTTTTTAAATAATTGTTGTTTTTTTAAAAATAGATTCTGGTAAAGAAACATTAATATATGTTTTTACTTAGTATTGACATCCTGAAGAAGAAAATGGTATTAATCGAAACCGGTAGATGTATTTAAACTAAATAAGCAGTTAATAAAATATAGTTAACAAATAAAAATATGAATTTTAATCACAAAGTTAATTTTGCTAATTTCCAACCAAAAATACTCTTTCAGGTCTTCTTCGGCCCAATTATTACTACTACTTTTATTAGTTAACTATGTTAAGAATCTTTTGATTTGTAGTTACGGCTTACTGTAGTTGGATGTGTAAAATATTTCTCTAGAAATACATTTTGAAGGCAACAAATTATGTGGCTGTTAATTCCTTCGATAGCTGACCCTATTGGTTATATTTCTTGAGTATGTCACTCCAAATTATGCAGAAAAACCATTCACCTGCCCTATCTGGGATCACGCGTGTTATTAGTGTTTTTGGTTTGGTGAATACAAAAAGCAATCGGCGGAACTATTTCTGACGTTATTCTTTAACTGATAATTCTAATTATCACGTTTTTATTTATATCAGAAATCATACACTAGATTTGACTTCAATACTCATTTAAAACTAATACACTAAACGTTGTTTGTCAATACAATACAAGACAATACACGCGTTATTAGAAAGACCGGCGACCGTTAGATGCATGTTCCGCGTGCTACAAAATTGTGTTAATATGGTCAACTATTACATAAATGAAACATATTTTCTTATAATCTTTATGCCAAGATTACGGACACAAATCTGCATTGAACCAAATTAGTAAAATGTTAAAAATTAATACAGTTATAAACCATTCAATTTGGTCTTTACTCCAAGCTATCTGATCTGATCTGATCCGACAAACACTGAAAACCACCCGTAATCTCTAATAGACATATAATCGAGCCCGGCAAGTTTGCAGTATTGCCCACATAAAAATAGAGTTCCCATACTCAATTTTTTTTTAAACCAGGACTAACAACGAAAGTAAGTATAATCCTAAAAAGTATATATTGTTTTAATTACAAATTATCAAACTTTGAAGGGGGTTGATAATTGAAGTATCAAAACCATGTTGACTTCCATTTCAAGCAATTCGTGCTCAGATTCCAGGCGAGTGCCGTAGATTTCGAGACAACACATTTTTCATTAGTAAAATGACGTCTTAAACCATTTTCACGGAAAGCTGCGCGACTCGACGTAGCTTTATGACGTCACTATGGCCCGAGGCAGACTGTTAAAACGTAAAAGGGCAAAGAAACAGTCGAAACGCAAAGGCCGCTGTGACGTCACCGCGCGAAGTATTCGCGATGGTGGGAGATTGAAATTTTAATAATAAAAATGCTGTTAAATTAATTTGGTGCCGAGATATAAACTGATTCCGCACGGTACAATGTTCCAAATAAGTAATACAATACTTCTAAAAACGCCATATTTCATCTAATTAAATATTTTCAATTTAGCGTTTAATAGCGCAACATTTAAAAAAATTAAGAGTTTATTTGTAGATAATATTTCATACGTGGTAGATTAAATAACGTTAGGGGTGTGCTTTTTTCGACCGATACCTTCATTTTATGCCAACAATTTTTGGGCATCGGAATTCTAGCACGGCCGTACACACACAAGTGTCATGATCAACATCTTCGAGGACAGAATCGTATTTCTTTTCTCACATCAAATTTCAAAGCTATTTTGCAAAAAAATGATAAATGACGCATTCAGACATATCTTTGTTTTGTTATAAATCCATGATATTAAAATCGTCTAATAGACTTACATTGAATCCATCCAAAATAGAGCCACTATGGACTGCAACATCTAGAAGGCAAAACAAGAATAGAATACACAAATTAGCGAAACTGTCAGAGCATGCTTTATTAACTGAGACAGATTAAAAATATTCTGAGACATCCTCCTCTGGAGGCAAATCGTCTACTTATTTGTGCACTACGCTTTTGTGGTGTCACGTGAGGACTATTGTAACAGCATCTCTATACCTGCCAGTGTGTCAGTTGAATAGATAAATTTAGCGAACCGGCATGGAAGAGACTAAAAACGCAAAAAATCAAAAAATCATTTCTATAAGTTTAAAAATAACAATTTTTAATTTTAAAAACAAAGATAAAGTTGGATTATAAATAAATTATGTGTAAAGCGCCCTTGAGGTGAAAGTTTTTACGAAAATGGCGCTATACAAATTATCCAATATTATTATTTTTATTACTATTACTATTTTGTATATTTTAGCATAGCAACTTATTAGTTCCGTCATTATTCAATAGTTTTTAGTCATTAGACTTATTTATTTCACGGTGGAGCCATGGTATTCTTATTTTATATGTAGTTGAAACATTGTCGAGATCTTTGAGATATTGATGTTATATCTATGAATTACTTTGAGATATTGATGTTGTATCTGTGAATTACTTTGAGATATTGATGTTGTATCTGTGAATTACTTTGAGATATTGATGTTGTATCTGTGAATTACTTTGAGATATTGATGTTGTATCTGTGAATTACTTTGACAGTCAGATCCCGGTCCTAGTGCAACTCCAAATTATGCGGATAATGACGGCTAACCTGTTCAATCTGCTCGGCGGCAATCCAATGTCTGCAATCTCACGATAGTCTTCCGGCTGCCCAGCTTCCGACACTTGAATAGATAAGAAAACGCGATCTGTATCTCGCGCTCACCGCCGCTCTGATCTGCAAGTTTTGTGGTATTACCCACATAACAGGAATGTACGTACTCATGTATTTTAAAAATCTGGATTACCAATAAAATTAGGTATAACGCTTAAATAGTTTGGTGTAGTGGTTACCATGTTTGGAACTCATGTGTTTATCATGGTTTCAAGGCCCATTAACTATTAATAAGAAATTAACATTATAAATGATATTTTAAACATAATAAATAATTCAACGTTCTTGTGGTCTAGTGATTACCATGCTCGCCTATCAAAATAGACCAATTTTCAAATTTAGTTTGAAAATAGTAAGAATATTAATACAAATTAAATGTATTAGTTAGAAAGATATCAAGAGATCAATTTATATCATTTAATTTGTATTAAAATACCAAAGAACTGTGTTCTGAAACTGCAACTTCACAATAATAAATATTGATACATATTTAAATATTCCCTTTTTAATCAAGTATTATTATATTTATTCGACTATTCTTTCAGAGATCTGACTACAGCCACAAAATTCTCAAATATATTTAAAAAAGTCCTAAAATAACGAAATAATGGAGTCTTTTAACATAGCGGATACATTGAGAAAACATAACAGTCAACAAAGAAATTTGTTAAATGAAAAAAAAATACCCTCCACAGATAAAATACAATAATTTGAAAAAACCCAAAAACAAAATACTCGAAGTAACGCAAAAGAATGTAGATAAAGGCGAGATTATCGGATATAAAATCACGGAAAATATCAGCATTAATGTAATTCTCTCATTGTTTACCTTATTTAAAGCGAAACGTTTAAGTGTAATATAAATTTCTCGTAAAGCTTTATTTTTATGCCCGATTCGAGAAGCCATTGTTCCCCGTCGGAGGCCGGGCGGGCCGACAGCGCCTCCGCCGTGGACCGGGGAAATCTTGCCGGGCCGGGGACCGTCGCCTGTTTATCTGGCGCTCGCATCTCGGAGGGGAAAAATTAACATGGAGAATTTCTAATTTATTCAAATGCTGAACGGGGTCTGGTCTTTGACACACGTCGCCGTTAGCCATTCGAAATGACGTCATTTTTTTGCTGGTTTTTTCAGAATATATATATTTATTTATAATCACTTGGTTTCTTGCATTTGTTTTAGTGATGAGCTCAAAATCACGAACCGTGAGCCAATCGCGGATATCTTGAGTCACATTCACTATCAGTGATTGAATATCTGGGAATTCTTATGTAAAAAATTCAATTGATTTTAAATCAGCGCCATCTAGTATATTCTGTCAAAATATTTTACGCATATTTGATTTTAAAAATAAATTTGTTATTTATGTTTATTTATTATTATTACATAAATGAGGTTTTAATAATATAAATAAATACGTTCAAAATTATGTTTTCGTAAATTGTGATATCGTGTAGCGCACTCGCAATTGTAATGAAACTGTGATCACTGTCACAGTTTCATTCAATCACTGATGTGATCGAATACTAATCACAATCACACCAGTGAGTCGAGAGTAGCATTTTTTCACATCACTAGTTTATTTATATTAGAAGTCCGGTTATTTACCAACTCACCTCCAATGTGATTAGTTATTAGAGATTTCTGCACATACTGATTGACACGGAAGCTATCACGTGATAAAAAAACCCTACCAATTTATAGCAATTGTATGGTTTGCACGTGTCAATCTGTGTCCCTCTACAAGTTTTTATCCGGAATGATTTCGAATCTCGTCAGTATCAAGTTTTTATAAAAAAGCGTTAACACATAAGTGTGACGTTTGTGGGTTCTGAATAAAATATGTATTTTTATTTATTATCTTTGTTTTATTAACCACTAAAATGAGTTTAAATACATCTACCGGTTTCGAAAAATACCATTTTCTTCTTCAGAATGTCATAACTAACTAAAACATATATAATTGTTTCTTTGCCAGAATCTATTTAAAAAAAATAAAAATAAATTTAGTACCTAACTCAAATCATTACTTAATACAAATTTACTTGAATAATTTTTAGGAAAAAATTTTAGAATGGGACTCGTAGTTAAATTTAGTTGGTTGTTTATAATTTTTTGATTAGTTTTACACGCTTTATTTATGTTCAACGATTCCAAATTATTTAATTTGTGACCAACACCGTTTATATGCAAAATTGACAATCCCAATTTTTTATCAAAATCATGACCATTTTCTATCAAATGATTAGAAAATTCTGAAAACCCACTATTGTTCAAACATCTCAAATGCTCCTTTACTCTTATATTAAAATTTCTACCCTTTTTACCAATATAAAATGCAGCACAATCCTTGCAACTATGTTTATAGACACCAGAATTGTTAAATTTATCATCTTTGTCTTTAAAAGTATAATAAAATATGTAGTCACAGCGGTATCGAATGTGTTTTTATTTGGTCGCACATTTATTTAGAGGTGGGAGCCAGAAATATATTCTCGTCATTCCTGCACCACACACGACATATGAAACTTGGACCCTCTCCAGGCAGATCATCCCCAGTGTCAAAGCCTTTCATCAACGACCATCATTTTATTGCATCCCCTTCCAATGGACTCTTATACTATAGAGGGAATGAAAATAGCACAATTGATTTCTCTGCGTATTTTATTTTATGGATCAGTTAGTGTGCATCTTTCTTGATGAAGAGGCAGTAGTATTGCAACCGGTGGTGTTTAAATTAATTGAAAGGGCGGTTTTTTTAATTACATGAACTAAAAGTCGGAGGGGGGTGGGACTAACTATCTGATCTGAAAGCGGGTAGTACTTATTCATAGTATAAGTTTTAAAGAGTATTTTTTCAAGGATTATATAATGGAAGTGACAAAGAAGCATATTTGGCATATTTTGCTTTATGAGTTCAATAAAGACAACAAAAATAACGAAAAAGGCCAGGAATATCCAACGGTGGTTCTTGAAATTCCGAGCCACAGCGTAGAAGGCGAGCCTCGTCCTGGAAAATCTGTAAAACTCAAAAGAATATCCTGCAAAGCCTGGTGGAACGAAATCCCATCGAAACTGGCGAGAAACGAGTAGAGACGCTTGGAAGTGGTTATTCAACCATTCATTGACACCTGCGTGCCATCGGAAAAGTCAGCAAATTGGGTTAACGTGTTCCTCGCAAACTTTCAGAGAGTGAATGTGTGCTCTTCTTTGCTGTCACGTCTCAGGAATTAACCTTTTTTGGAAACGATGGCCCACTCACCATATTCGCCGGACACTGCCCCATCTGATTATCATTTATTCTGCAATCTTCAAAATCATTTGGACGGAAAAAATACGAATTCTGTAGACGAGGTCAGAACCGTACCGAAGGAGAATTTTTTGTCACGGACAAGTGAATTTTAGTCTACCAGAAAGATGGAAGACCATTGTGTAAAGTGAAGAAGAGTATATTTTAGATTAAAAAAGAACTTTGTTTATCTTAGTTTTGAAAGTTAAAAACATGTTTTTATTTATTATCTTTGTTTTATTAACCACTAAAATGAGTTTAAATACATCTACGGGTTTCGAAAAATACCATTTTCTTCTTCAGGATGTCATAACTAACTAAAACATATATTGTTTCTTTGACAGAATCTATTTAAAAAAAATCTATTTATCTTTAGTACCTAACTCAAATCATTACTTAATACAAATTTACTCGAATAATTTTTAGGAAAAAATCTTAGAATGGGACTCGTAGTTAAATTTAGTTTTGTTTATAATTTTATTGTATTTTATTTTATTTTAAGATTTTTTAAAAATAGATTCTGTCAGAAAGTTAGTTAGTTAGTTATGACATCCTGAAGAAGAAAATGGTATTTTTCGAAACCGGTAGATGTATTTAAACTCATTTTAGTGGTTAATAAAACAAAGATAATAAATAAAAATATGAATCTTAACCACAAAAATAACATTGCTGATTTTAAAAGTATTAAAAACAAATATTTTAAAAACCGCATTATTTATGGGATGACCTAATAATTTGTTTAACCTTACTTGTTCGTATCGCATTACAGAAAGTAATATATCATGTCAAGGGTTTAGGGCTACAAGTAGACCGGCAAATTAATTATATTTTTTATAGCGCAAGTTTAGTTTGAAAAATATTAAGGACATTAAAGTGACATGCTTTCTGTATTTAGTTTAATTGGCATTATTAATGGGGTGACTCAATACAAAGTTTATTTTTCTTCTTCATTGTATACTCAATGCTGGCCGTTATAGTTCCCTGAAATACCTGTAATTTGGTGCAAAATATGAGTCCATTCATCCCGGTCTTGAGCGATGTTGATGGTAGCGTTTAAAGTGGACTCCTTTATTGACAGGAGACCGTTCTCTGATTTGCTTTTCCTGAACTATTCCTATTGCTACATAACAAGAAAGTACGTAACTAAAATGGTCTAAATTTGTATACATCATTAAAAAATTAAATAATTATCAAGTCTGTTACTAAGTAGAGTGCTGCCATATACGCCAAGGTCACGAGAGAGAGAGTGATAAATCGGTGCAGTCCGCTCCGAGATCTTCCATTCCGGGCATCCAGGATCTATGTTGGCAGTGCACCGTGTCGCGCTACACCGAGAATCGACACGCTGCGGGTAGATGTCGCTATCTGTCCGCCTCACTCTTATCGTTTCTTCTGGCAACAAGTCCAGTATGTATGTATGTATGTAAGTAAGATTTATTCTCTTGTTTGTTCTCGAAAGTATTTCTGTAATCCTTTACTCCTTAAGATAGAGACATTTATGCGTCTTGTGGTCCACGGTAGATGCGGCATCACACCTTTTAAGGGATCCAATATATTTATTTATTTCTTTTTAGTATCCTTCGCCTTTTCAGTATCGCCTCCACAATCAATAACAACAAGCTAGTGGTTCCAAAACGCACCCGACAAATACCTGGGTGCAAACTGTAAACTCTCATCAGCCGTATAATCTTTTCGATACCGACCAAATATTGACAACAATAATATGAGCAGGCAGCCGCTCAGGGAGCCTCAACCGGCTTCCCGATCAGCTCTCTCAACCGGCTTTCCGATCAGCTCTCCACCAAACGCTTCACGTTTTCACTGCATATATTTAATCTGCACTTGTGCATTATACCCTTACCACATTCACGCACACCCTGCGATATCAACCTTAAACGAACACATAAGCGCTGGGATAAATAGGTCCTAGCCTTCACACACACAACCTTCCGATCGGCACTCTTTCGTAAACATCACACCTTTTGCCAAAATTACCATTTTGAGAAGTTTATTAGTTTTTAAAATTGATAATTGTGTCCAACGACAAAGTTAACGCAATAAACATACAAAAGCGAGGGAATTATTTATTTGATTCAATGGAATTTGTTTGTTTTTACTGTTCCATAAAATGTATCGCGCGCCAGCAAACCAGAAGTCATTAAAATATTTAACGTCTGCCAAAAGCATAAAGTTTAAACATCATTTCGTCGAAATTGCCCTAACTTGGTTTGCAACTTTATTCCTTGACTGACTGTTAGTGCCCGCGTTAATTTTGTGTTGGGGCTTTTTTAACGCACTTTTCGGTACATTTTTCCAGTGAGTTGTTTTTCTTCCAGATATATAAAATGTAAATCACAACGCTGCCATATCAGGCAACGCCGTCGCGTACTTTTAAAGATTTCGCCGTGTATTTTTAGCGAGATTGTAAAATCTTTTAGCGAATAAAGCAAACCAAGTTATACACTTAGCTTAATATCAAGCCTTAACGCGAGGCGTGTTCTTGACAAAAAATATATTGAAAACCTTGGCATCGCGATATCGTCATCATCATCGGCTATTTTTCATCCCCCTCGAGGCTTCCCCAAATATCTCCCATTTTCTCGCCACGTCGCTGCTACGTTTTTAATAATTTCATCAGATAGCCCGTTGGCGTTTTGATTCCCTATTCTACTGGATGACTGCGTTTGTCCGACGATTGTCTGTCCTGCGAGTGATGTAGCTTGCTCCTTATCATATTCTTGTTTGTTCTCTTATCCACAAGTTTTTGTAAATTTATTTTGATTCAAACAAATACCAGATTTTTCATAGAGATAATTTTTTTTTTTAATTATATTTAAGGGAAACTACATGGAACATATGAACATATATATGAAATATATGCTATTTAAAAAAAAAGGAAAAATGAATTATCAAATTTGGTACATAGATGGCTATGGTGTAAATGGTACTCGAAGCGAGTCCACATACTAACATATATACAACATTCAAAAATTTGGTAATTGTGAAGATTGAGGGGTGAGAATTGGTGAACGTTATATATACATATAAAGTCAGCGGAAGACAGCCCTATAATTACCTCATACTTCCATATATTTTCCATTAAATATGACTTTGTCTCTATGAGATATTTGATATTTGTTTAATAACAATCCTTTGTAGTTAAAAATCCAGTAATTTTGTATTCTTGGACATATTGCTAATTATTTTGATTATTTTACTTTTTGAATACAAACAGTATTCATTTTATAGAAAATCAATACATTAAATACTAGATAATGTTAAGACATATACATACAATATTTTGTTTTTTCCCAGGATGAATGTATGATAAAAATGACATGTAACTAAAGTTTATCTTTGATTTTTGCCAACATTGTTAATTTTAGTATTAAGAGAATATTGAACTATTAATCACCTAATATAATATACAACTTTGTAAAAAAAATGTATATAAGCTAACCACACTGTTATATATGTAAGTATATACAATTGATACGCCTAGACAGCTGATACGATCGTCCGTGGAAAAATTGAAATAGAATCAAAAAATCGTGTTTGATTTATTGTGTTGATTAAATTTAGTTTCACAGCTATACGTGATAACTGGAAGTACATTTTTTTTAAAGAGTTGTGTGGGGTGAGGACAGTAGTATGAGGGATGTCTGAAAAGTTTCCGACCTAACAAAGAAACAAGACATTTTTTTATTAAATTTATTTTTATTTTTCTACATAGTCTCTTCTCCCAGCGATGCTCCCATCCCTTTGACCCATCCAAACAGTACTTGGAGTCTTTTTCTACAAAATAGTTACTTACAAAGATGATGACCTTATTTGAGGACAATTTCTGTTATCCGAGCGCAACTTTTAGCTTAGGGAACAAAAAAAAGTCGCTTGTGGCTAGATCTGGTGAGTAAGGAGAGTAGTCAAACAGTTAAAACCGTAATTCGTAAATTTTCGTCTGGACAACTACCGTTTTGTTAGCCGTTTTTCTGCCTTCAGCCTGTCAAGTAATGATGCATAGTAGGCTCCAGCAATGGTTTTTCCTTTTCAAGATTATCTATTAAGATAACTCTATGGCTATCTCAGAAAACAGTCGCCATTACTTTCCCAGCCGAAGAAACAGCCTTTGCCTTTTTTGGAGCCGATTCTCCCTTCGCAGTCCACTGTTTTGACTGTGTTTTAGTTTCTGGATAGTGTATCCAAGTTTCATATACATTAATTATTTGGCGCCGAAAGTCTGATTTATTGCGCTTAAACTGCGCCAACAGAGCGTTGGAAATACACGTTTTTGGTCCGGAGTGAGCAAACGCGGCACCCAACGTGCGGCCAGCTTTCTCACGCTTAAATCTTGATTCAATCAAACACATTCTTTGGACATGTTTATGGTATAGCCTCTGCTATCTCTCTAATCTTAATTTGACGGTCGTCCAGCACCATTTATAGTCAGTAGTTGCAGTTTCTGACCGTCCCGAACGTTCAACGTCACGTTTAAAATCAGTTGCCCAAACTTTCACCGTGGTAAATGATGAGGCAGAGTCTCCATACACAGCGTCCATATCATATTTAATTTATGTAGGCGTATTCCCTTTCAAAAACAAACACATAATGACAGCTCGACATTCTATTTTTTCCATTTTCAAAAAAACCCTCACATCGACTCACTCAAACGATTGTCGAACTTGTACTTGACTTTTCTTGACGAGTGGGGCCATCTTCACGTTGAGGTCGGAAATTCTTCAGACAGCCCTCCTATAGTGGGGTCAGGAGGCCGCTCCGGCACTTTTTTGACACAGAACTTACTTTTTAAGTGCGTTAAAAATACCTTGATACTAAATATTTCGCATAGAATTTTGTACATAAAATGTCGTGCAGCAGCCGGATATTACGAGAATGCATAAAAAATATACACCTAAGACCGGAGCAATTCACAAAACGTAAAATTCAGTACGAGAGAATTTATACATTTTTTTGTTAAGAATTTGATCATCTGGGGTATCCCATTCTTTCAACCATTGACCACATGCACTTGGACACAGATTAAACTGCGAAGTTAACTTAAATAAACAGCTATCTCTAAATTTTCACGTTTATAGTTCGATAGTTTTTTTGACACATGTATGATTTACGTTTACAAAACCTGATCAACAAAATCATTCCTTAATAACGAAAAGGGGGTTAAAATTAAATACACCCTTGCTACTTTTTAATAACGTTGGTATATAAATGGGGAAAACTTTTTTTAAATTATCTAATCTAACGTCTTTATTGTTAACGGCGCGGCATGTTTCGAAAAACTGTTTTAAAAATTCAGAAAAATTATTATTTTTGTCGTATTTTAAAAACTCGTGTTTTTCTAATATTACAAAAAAAATACTCTTCCGATAAGTTAACTCTCTAAACTTCGAAACGTCGCGAGGAATTCATTTGAATATGATTTTAATCAAATTCATTTTATCGTCCGTCCCCGTCTGTGTCCGCCCCGAGGGCGGCGCGGCTCCGGAGAGATGATATTTTTTAAAAATGAGCGAAATCCACGAGAGAAAACGGGCAGATGGACACAAGGTCGGGGGGGGTCGTTTATCGCCTTCGCCATCAAGAAGAAAAAAAACTCATCAAGGAAATCGCCGAATGTAGTTTTAGTACCAAAACAAATACACACAAAGGAATCGCGGAAATATCAAAGTGGGGCTGGAACAAAGAATGAAAAGAACGCGATGAATGGCAGAGAAGTAGCTCGCGCACACGGGCGTAACGTGCGGTCGATGTTGGCCCAAATGGACAGGATGAAGAAATGGACGGTGAGAGGTACTTACCAATTTTATTTATTTAATTGCAGGCAATAGCGTGGTCGAGGAGTGTTCAGAAAATTCCCAGAACGTTTTTATTCCTCAACGGTGTGCCATATGGATGCTGCGTATTTCATTAAATGAGAGCATTGATACTTACGTATGAAATGAAAAGGCAACTTGAAGCATGTAGGTCTACAGAAGAATGCTCAAAATACGCTAGATGGATAAAATTACGAATTAACAACATTTTTTTTCTGTTTTTTTTTTATTCCTGTTGAAGCTGTTTATCTTTCGAATTTGAATTAAATAACACCACAACAGCACGAAATAAAACTGGCTACTTTAACACAGACGGTGGTCTAGAAAAGTAGCCAAGACAATGCTGTATATATCAAGGGTGGAGTCTACTCCATTCCACACTATAAATTACGAGTATTACTTAATAGCAATATAATTGTATCTTATGTTTATCATGTTATATTACTTTATTTTATATTCACCTCTGTTACAATAAAAATATGTATGTCAATAAACTCAAATAAATATTGATGTTAGGTTTGGATTAATAAAGAAATATAAGTATTTCAAATAATAAAAATCTGAAAATTTAAATAACTCGGACGTATATGATGAGACATTCATTAAAGTAACTGAACTTGTACTTCATAAACTTGAAAAACATATCTGAAAACCCTGAGGTCCGTAGTTAGGATAAGCTCTAGCTTAAATATGAATTAAATATATTAATTAGAAAGATATACATATCAATTTTATGGAAAAATATTGTTGTTACGCCACCGAGATTCGAATCTGGATCTCTTTCCAAACCGGGGAAGGTGCATTATCCAACTATGCTACAGCGACAATATTTTAGCGACAAATTTTCGAACTTATTTTTTACCTTTTTGATATAAATACATTTAATTTGAAAGAGCCATCTACCTTATTTTCCGGGTCGCAGTAATCAAATGTCCTTTCAATGACTAAGGTACGAAATTAAAAATAAACTCATAACTGAGCATCGTGGAGCTTTACAGAGCGGATTGCTTGCCTTCACACCTGTGTCTTGTTCAAGAGTCTCGGGCTTGGTCTATCCATCTATTTTGACCATACTCTCAGACCTTTAGGAAAATGGCGAGATAGATGGGACATGCTACGATGACCACACGTAAGCGAGAAAGGCCAGAGCACATCCTTTTGATGTGTGAAATTATGAGGTATGCCAGAGGGGATATATAATACTTGCAGGTGTGGATGCGGATTATCGTTCTGACTGAAAAAAGTGACATAAAAATCGAATTTCTCAGGGAAATTTTGAAATTATCTGTTATTAGGGTGAGGACTCCCCTCTAGTAGCTTACAAAACTTTCAGTTTGATATCTGGCGATCCTAGCTTTCTCTCTTTACTCTGTCTTTTTTTTGTATCTTGTCCTTACTTTTTTCCCTTAAAGGAGTGCTTGAAGAGTAGAAGGAAATACCTTTCGCCGCCTTTTAGCGCCAAGCTCTTACATGTTTAATGTTCACTGTACCTGTACGTACTCGTAAGTGTTTTCTCATGTATGTCTTATTGTTTATATGTGATGATATTTTGGAAATTATTATTGTTTGGGACATTTGTTTGTTTGATATTTAAATATTACTTATTGAACAAAAATAATGAGCTGTGCTTCTCCCCTCTTCTAGTACGGTTAGACGTGTACGGAAAGGATTACAATATTATACTAATTGGAGACTTCGCGACTACACTGTGTCAGAACCTTTGACGAAATAGTGATTAAAATTTACAGTCCACATTTTGGAGATGTTTGCATGATCCAGATTGTGGTGAGTGCAAAATTCCTTTCTCTCCTGAACTCTTCCGTCATCTATGCTTGTACGCAATAATTATTATTTTATTCCTCACCCTTTTGGATGCTTTTTTATGCGTGTGTAATATTAATTTTCTGTATTTCACGGATAGTGAATGGCTTTTTGCTGGTAATTGCTGGAAATGCTGCACAGCAACGTTGCATGGTTGCAATGTAGAGTTGAAAATGGCAATCTGGCGGCGAATGAGTAGGACTGATATGGTAGCGACCCATAAAATGTTCCTGGATGAGCGAAGGGGCCCCGTGGAATGGTTCTATTTTTTTCATTAGCAGTGATCACCATCTCCTCTGACGAAGAGCCCAAAGTATGAAATAATTATTTTTCCACATGTTGCGGAGATCCTTTATCAGTACAGAGTTCCTGAAGAATGTATACATTCGTTCGCTTCACAATCCATGTTGTGTACCAACACCACATCTCAAAATATTCATTTTCCTTCTAAGGGTACAATCTGTAGGAATTAAATATCAATAATAGACTATCAACAGACATCGAGAGAAGGAAAGCTTGTTGTGGTGGGCTACGTCGAAGGACGAAAACGAAGAGGAAGATCCCCCATACATCCATTGGACCATGGAAAAGGCGACAGGCACTCGTCTGGTGACAACACTGCAAGATGCCGAGAGAAGTGGAGGAGCATAGTCAAGAGGGCGGGAGTTCACACAGATCGCGATCCTCATAGATGAGTATTTATTATTTTAAGTGATTTTTGTTACCGCTTCCTTTAAGGGTAATTACATACATGGTTTTGGTGAAGCCGATGTATGATAAAATTATTTTTCTCAGACCTTAACCACCGAAATAACTGTAACATTTAAATAATGCTTTACGCAAACGACCAGAACTCAATAATAATATGTATTAAAAATTAATTTTATAATTTCATAAAAAATAAACATAAATAAATAAATTTTTAAACTTATATGATACACTTTTTCAAAGCACCTTTCCCGAATTAGAAAAGAGATCCAGGTTCGAATCCGGTAGCGTAATAACAATATTTTTCGATAAAATTGGAATTTGTATGTATATCTTTATAAATAATACATTTAATTAGTATTTAATTAATAATGTTTTTCTAAGTAACTCATTTATCTATTAATTCAAGTCATCAAACCAAATCCTTGATCAAATTTTACAACACAGCCAACCCCTAACGCCAAATTATGATCATCTTGAAATTATACATGCAATAATGACAACATTTTGTAAGTACCCTAATTCAAGAGATGGTATTTATTTTTCAGAATCTACCCTTCGGAGGAGTAAATTACAATCTTTATCGGACATGAAACGTTCAAGGTATTAACACCCCAGGTAGATACATACCATTGTGCGTGCGATGGCTACCAACGCAGAGGTCTGAACTTTGAAAGGTATTTCCGATAAGTTCCGAGATTAGCGGAGGCCAAGAAAATATCTGCTCTCCGGCTTGGCCAAACTGTTTCCAGAATGTAATTAGGATTAAAGAAACCTTTTTAGATTACACGACATCCTGGTGAGGGTGTACCTTACGGATCGTTGTGGAGAACTAATGACAGCATCCGCAGTTCGATTCCTGCTGTGGTTTATTTATCCCGTGAAAGTGGTGTATTAAAAAAAAAGATTCAAAATCAATTGTAGAAATTTTATTATCAATATTTGAATATATTAGGAGAACACATTATTATTGTGAAATTGTAATTCTTCATGACATAGGTCTGTGATATTTTTTTAAATACTAATTAATTCATTAATTATTAATTTGAAAAATGTTACAAATGGGTTCGAAAATTTGTCGACAGAGGTACTGTCTGCTGTGGCATAGTTGAATAATTCACCTTCCACTGATTAGATTATAATATCACAGACCTATGTTCTGAATAATTACAACCTAACAATAAGAATGTGTTCTAATAATAAAGTTGTATCAATGTGTCCAAAATTTAATAAAAATGAATTGATAATTCTGGCGTCTGCTATCGGATTACTCAAAGGTATTTGAGAATCCGTAAAAATAAGGTAGATGGCTCTTTCAAATAATGGAACAATTAAATGTATTAATATTAAAAAGGTAACATATAGGTTCAAAAATTCGTTGCTTAAAATATCGTCGCTGTAGCATAGTTGGATAATGCACCTTCCCCGGTTTGGAAAGAGATCCGGGTTCGAATCCCGGTGGCGCAACAAAAATATTTTTCTATAAAATTAATTTTATATGTATATCTTTTGAATTAATATATTTAATTCATATTTAAAATATTTGAATATGTCCAAGAACACACAATTACTGGATTTTTACCTACAAAGGCACTGTTATTAAACAAATATCAGATATCTCATAGAGATAAAACTATTTTTTATTATATTTAATTGAAAATATACGGAAGTATGGAGTTATTACACAGATTACGATCAGTCTTCGGCTATATATATATATTGTGACGTTGTATTTCATCCGTTCTCCGGCTCGCTGAGTGTATAGCATGAGGTGCGTGGTTCTGATGCACAGAATTCACCATGTCGCCTCCCATTCACATCAGCTACCATTCTCAGGGAAAATAATAAATTTTTAATAATCATAATTTAATAGTTTTGAAGTTATGTCACTGAATAAAATTACTAATAAAGATTGACTGGCAAATCTTTCCATAACAAAATAATAGAGTTCTTATCAACGCGTCAATATCAAAATTAGCAAGGTATCCTTTAGAATAAATGGTGAGATAAAATGCTATAATATACTAAATTTTAACATCTTCATCAAAGAAATTATATTACAGCAATTTAAACACCTGATGAATTTGTAAGGTAAATATAGCAAAAATTATATCACATAAATATGATCACAAATAAAGATTAATTGATTAATCTTTCTTTAGCTAAATAATGGACTTTCATCATATCGTTTTTAACAAAACTTGTAACTTTGTATTTAAAATTAAAATATGAAAATAAACACTACGTTACATTAGATATTAAAAATTCACATCGAAATTTGCTTTACAACAATCTGACTACCAGATGTCTTCGTTCTTCATGAGCGATCCACCGTTTTCGTTTAGTCTTGAAGTTCCGAGGCACCCGTAAAATACTTGCGTTTCCTTCTTTTGTCAAAACGTCAAAAAGGCTAGTCAAATTGAGAATAAAAGAAGCAGAGAAGACCAAATCGTATCCCCATCCTGCTTTGTTCGTGAGTAATCCTCCACGAAGAAATAGTATTGTCATCTACATAACACCTCTCTGCCGTCATGTGAGGAAGGGATGCTTCACATCCTACAAACATACAAGTGAATTAGCAAACAAAAAATCTCACTAACATGGTGCAGGATAACACAGATGCCTTCATCTTCATTATTATAGTATCGGGAGCAGCTCTTTCACGCTCGCAAGTGACACAAAACCAAAATACCACAGATAAATTTTTCTTACGTGGTAGAGTGTTGGCATTTGGTAAATGTCAACTTCCATCACATCTCGTGCGCGATAGGTACCAGATATAACGTTATAATATATATATATATATACCACGTTTACCAGTTCTCACGTTGTATATATGTTAATATGTGGACTATTCCATACTGTAATTACCCCATACTTCCATATATTTTCTATTAAAAATAATAAAAAATAGCTTTGTTTATAGAGATTTCATAAGAAATTTTAGACTAGCAAAGAATATTGACTGAAATTGATTTATTTACCTAACATGAGAAATAGGTTAACAGGTCAACAGGTCATTAATGACCCTGTAGTAGGTATGATAGTTGTGTTCGGATAAATAAAGACAAAAAGGCATTTAAGACTATGAAAATCCATAAAACTGTGACATGTGATGAAACTTCCGGAGAAGTGTACATCTTGCACATTATAATGCAGGAAAACATTTTTGGAAGTCGGAACCCTGGAAGAAGAAGAACATTATGGCTGATGAACCTGTGACAATGGCAACCAACAAGGCACGGTAAGAAGAAGGTAACACGTGTATGAGGCACGGATGGAGTAAACAAATCATCAGTTTGGAGGCTGTGTGGTGGAATATTATACTGGACCAATCTACTACCTGTTTGGATGGTAATGAGAGATGATAGTGACAGTGTGTAGGTGGGAGTGTATCAAAAGACATGCGAAGGGTGATTCTCTTCTGATACTGAGTTCCGAAGTATATGAATACTATTTTTAAGATTAGCAAAATTAATTTAAATGAAAATGAATTTGTTTTATTAACCACTTAATAAATTATAATACATCTACCGGTTTCGAAAAATATCATTTTCTTCTTCAGGATGTCATTAACTAATCAAAAACATATGTGATATTGTTTCTTTAACAGAAACAATAATTATTTAAAAAATAAATAAAGTACGTAACTTAAATTGTTACTTGATGATACAAAATTTTAAAATGTGTTAAATTTAGTTAGTTGTTTATAATATTCTACATGATTTAATTTAACACCAACACCGTTTACATGCAAAATAGACAATCCCAAATTTTTATCAAAACCGTGAACTTTTTCTATCAAATGATGAGAAAATTCTGAAAACCCATTATTATTCAAACATCTCAAATGCTCCTTTTCTGTTACATTAAAATTTCAACCTGTTTTACCGATATAAAATGCATCACAATCCTTACAACTAAGTATATAGACTCCAGAATTGTTAAATGTATCATATTTGTCTTTAGAATGTATGAGTAAATTTCCTATATTATTATTTGAATAAAATACCTGTCTAATTTTTCGCGGTAAGTACTTAGATATTTGATTCGAAAATTTATTTATTAAAAATCCTATCATTATTACGTTTTATCTGTGATGCATTAAACTTTTTGTTTTTGAAAAGTAAACAATATATATTTTTTTAAAAATGAGATGTTAAAATTTAACGATTGAGTAGATTGAACAAGATATTGAAACTACTGCACAAGTATAAAGCGTATTATCAGAACACATCACGAATGACAGGCCACTGATTTCAAAATAATTTTAGACTTAAAAATACAATTTAAAAGTATAGTTTGATTTTTTTTCAAACGCAGATATATTGGGGGATCCGTGATTTTTTTTATTGTTAAAAAATGATTTTCTATACCAAGATTAAGTCCCTAAGATCTTCAGGCCTGAAAGCTCCCGATTAACAAAATGTACATACTTAAAAGTAAATCGTTATTTGATGAGCGCTTAGCAACAAAAATGTTTGTACAATACATCTGCTAGGTTCAAGTAAGCGGGTCGTTGTTATTCCGGGCTTAAAGGCTTTGTACAAATCGCATTTGAATTATTCTGATTCGTTTCATAAATTAGGTCGTATTCCCCGATAACTCAATAATTCCACCCCTAATCCCTTAACGAAAACGGACAAAATAATGGTTAAACACAATATGTGCGTATGTATACACACGCATTAGCCATTTCAGATGAAAATAGATTTAGTCAACATGGTAATCTTTGGCGACTCTCGAATATATAGCAATGTACAAGGAGAATACAAAAATTTAATACTTTTTACCTCTAATTAAAAAAAAATTAAACACCAGTAGTACATTAATCTATTTCCTCACATAAAAACTTTCTACTTTTCAGCAATTATTTATTTATTTATTAGACTTTATTAACATACAAGTTTTAGTTGTAACAGAGGTGAATATATTATAATATAACATGATAAACATGAGATACAATTATATTGCCGCTAAATACTTGTAGTTTATTGTGTGGGATGGAGTAGACTCTACCTCTGATATATACAGCATCGTCCTGGCTACTTTGCTAGACTGCAGTCTGAGATAAAGTAGACAGTTTTTTCGTGCTGTTGTGATGTTATTTAATTCAAGAAAAAATAAAAATAAAAATAGAGGAAAAAAAAGAAATAAAATTTGTAGTGGGAGTGTTGTTGAACTAGTGAATTATTAATGTAGGCACTGTATAATGATTATGTTAGTATGTTGGATAGCGATGCTTCTGATTGATCTCTACTTAATTGGGTCCATATTTGTGTAATCTTATTGGAAGTGAACGATTTCCAGTTGGTGCTGAGTGTGTTGTACAGTTTCAGAGCTAAGAATATGTAGAATCTTCGATAAAATGTCGTTTCTCTCGGAACTGGCGTGTATATGTTTGTTGTTTGTCTTGTGTTGTGTCCATGATTTAATGCTTGGGGTGAGTTGTTGTTAGCGTGGAAATATTGGACGAGTCTCAACATATAGATTTGTTTTAAGTCTAGGGCATTGTACTTTTTAAATATAAGATCTGATGGATATCTAAAGGGACGACCATTTATTACCCAAGTCTTTTGTAGGTATCATATCTTTTTTTATGGAGAACACATTTTTGTTGCGAAGTTGCATTTTCAGAATAAAGTTCTGCGGTATTTTTAATACAAATAAAATTAATCAACTAGAAAGATATACAGAAAAAATCTATTTATCGAAAAAATATTTAGTTGCTACCGGGATAGAAAGTGGTCCTGGTTCATATTTAATTTGTATTATTATCATATCTGTTCGCCAGTTTTAAAGACCCGCTGTTGTAGCCATCCACCGCCCGTTCATTCAACCATTTATGCCCAAAACTTGGGCAGATATGGGTGAGAGGTTTTTGATCATCCACCGTATAGTCTGAACCTGGGATCCTCGTAGGAACCTAAAAATTGATACGAAAAATTTGATTTAAACCGATCAGAGTATATCGGATTGTACAGAAAACAAATCGACATTTAGTTTTATATATGTTGGATAAATTAAGTACCTCTGGAGAATTTTCGGAGCTATAGAAGAAAATGGATTATATGACTTAGACATTATTACCATTAATTTGACTTAATTAACTATTATTATGAACCGAAAGTCAAACAATTTATAAAATTAGAGAGGCTTTGATGACTATGCCATGTATAATCTATGAATGATTTGCAACTATTAAATGGCTGCTTGCTAACTTCTGCTGACAGGTGCTCGGAACAGTGTTCCGCTCACCAAATACACATAAATTAATACGTACGTCATCAAGTACGTCTTACCTTGTGTGATTAGATCAACGATTTCAATATTCAAAATTATTATGAGGAACGAAGATTTTTTTTTTAAATTAATTATTAAGGAGAACCCATTCTTATTGTGAAGTTGTAATTATTCAGAACAGACGGTCTGTGATATTTTTTTAAATACTAATTGTTTTGAAAAATGTGTCATATTGCTTAGAAAATTTGTCGACAAAGGTACTGTCTGATCCAGGATCGAATCCCGGTAGCAACAATAATATATTTTTCGATAAAATTTATTATATATGTAAATCCTTCTAATTAGTATTAAAAATTAATGACGTTATTAATATGTGACATGCAGTATTGCAGACGCAGTCTGAAGTAAGGCATAAAAATATATTAGTCAAGTGTCAGTATTTTTGACACAATTTGAGCGTCGTACTTGTAATTTTGAAGGTTGATATCATCTTGTATGGACGTTCCTGACCCGCAAACTTGTCGGACTGCGCCGTCTTCGTGGGCAGCCCCACCGCGCTGAACAATCCGAAGAAACTTCTCACCATGTTAATTATGGAAAACGAGCTGCACCGTCAAGGACCCCATATTTAAGACTTCAGAAATTTAGATGGCCTCCTTGAGGTGAAAGTCTCCCCTAACGGGGCAGGGTCACATCACAAATGATCCTGCACGCGGGTATGGGAGCACGCACCGGCGACTACAGTCGGATTATTAGTCTTCAACATAACCTAATCTTACTTAATGTATCTTAATGTTAAATTAACTTTTCCTCACTCTTGATGTCAACTGAGTTGACATTGCCTCTAAATATGTGAATATCTCTGTAAATATACTAAATACAGAGTACATATTTTAGGTATTCTTCCGTAATATATATATATATTTTAAATATGAATTAAATATATTAATTATAAAGATATACATATAAAATCAATTTTATCGAAAAATATTGTTGTTGCGCCACCGGGATTCGAACCTGGATCTCTTTCCTAACCGGGGAAGGTGCTTTATCCAACTAAGCTACAGCGACATTATTTTTAGCGACAATTTTCGACCCTATATGTTACCTTTTTGATAACTTAGTTGGATAAAGCACCTTCCCCGGTTAGGAAAGAGATCCAGGTTCGAATCCCGGTGGCGCAACAACAATATTTTTCGATAAAATTGATTTTATATGTATATCTTTATAATTAATATATTTAATTCCTTTTTGAAAATATCACAGACCTATGTTCTGAATAATTACAACTTCACAATAAGAATGTGTTCCACTAAAATGAGTTTAAATACATCTACCGGTTTCGAAAAATACCATTTTCTTCTTCAGGATATCATAACTAACTAAAACATATATTGTTTCTTTGACAGAATCTATTTTAAAAAAAATTAAATTTGTATTAAGTAATGATTTGAGTTAGGTATAAAAAAAAAAATATATTTTAAATAGATTTTTTTAAAATAGATTCTGTCAAAGAAACAATATATGTTTTAGTTAGTTATGACATCCTGAAGAAGAAAATGGTATTTTTCGAAACCGGTAGATGTATTTAAACTCATTTTAGTAGTTAATAAAACAAAGATAAAAAATAAAAATATGAATCTTAACCACAAAGATAACATTGCTGATTTTAAAAGTAGAATGTGTTCTCCTAAAATAAAAAATATTTTTTTTATTTTGAATTTTTTTACAATTTTTATATGAGTTAATTGAGTATTAGAAAATTACATATTTTATAATCGCTCACCTCTCCAAAAAAAAAACTATCTCGTGTGCACTGTAATATTATATAGGTAGTTATAGTAGATGGCTCTTTCAAATAATGGAACGATCAAATGTATTAATATCAAAAAGGTAACATAAAAATATTGTCGCTGTAGCATAGTTGGATAATGCACCTTCCCCTGTTAGGAAAGAGATCCAGGTTCGAATCCCGGTGGCCCAACAACAATATTTTTCGATAGAATTGATTTTATGTATATATATATATACCTTTCTAATTAATATATTTAAAATATCACAGACCGTCTGTTCTGAATAATTACAACTTCACAATAAGAATGTGTTCTCCTAATAATAAAGTTGTATCAATGTGTCCAAAATTTAATAAAAATGAATTGATAATTCTGGCGTCTGCTATCAGTTTACTCAAAGGTATTTGAGATTCTGTAAAAATAAGGTAGATGGCTCTTTCAAATAATGGAACGATTAAATGTATTAATATCAAAAAGGTAACATATAGGTTCGAAAATTGTCGCTAAAAATATTGTCGCTGTAGCATAGATGGATAATGCACCTTCCCCGGTTAGGAAAGAGATCCAGGTTTGAATTCCGGTGGCGCAGCAACAATATTTTTCGATATAATTGATTTTATATGTATATCTTTATAATGAATATATTTAATGCATATTTAAGATAGTTATACATTTGTAATCTATAATATTATATATTATTTCTTTTTTTTTAGTTCTTTTATATCCTTCATCTCTTTAATTTGTGTAGGGAGGCCACTGAAGTTTTTTTATCCCTTAGTATATAAAATTTTGCTGATAATGTTTGATATTATATTTAGGGATTTTAAAAATATTTTTAAATCTTAATGATGTACTTGTTTCAAATTTTACAATGTTATTTTCTTTAAGTAATTGATTATTTTAGATATTTTAAAATGTTTTCTATTTTAGGAACTGGGAATTTTACAAAAAGTGTTTGTGTTGAAAGAGTTGATCTTTTTTTTAAATATTACGTTAATGATTGTTCTCTGTATTATTTTTACCCAGTTAATTATGATATTGTATGTTCCTTCTCCCCACCCAATTATTCCATGCTGGAATAATGAGTGAACAATAGCGAAATATACCCACTTAAAATGTTTCTTAATCTTATGAATATATAAATTCATTTTCTTATTCTCTTCACCAATTCACTAATGTGAGATTTTTGATTTCTTTTTTAGGGTTTAAGATTGTACAAGAGTCGTAATAGATAACTTTGTTGCAGTTGTCGTTATGAATAGTAATTTTTACATTGGGCTGTGTTTGTAGACTTTTGATTGAAAAGGGAATGTAATAGGTTTGTTCGGAGTTTAAAGAAAGTAAATTACTATCGAACCAGGATTTGAGTGTGTTCATGACGCTATTTGCATGTTCGTTTGTAGTGTTCCAGTATAGTCCGTTAACAATGTCGTCGGCGTATGATATAATTTTTCATGACATAAATTAAATTTAAATGTCATTGACATAAATTAAATTTAAATGTCATTGACATAAATTAAATTTAAATGTCGTTGACATAAATTATAAATGAAGTGGGCTCAAAACTGTTCCTTGTGGTATACCAGATTCATTGATTGGGGGTTGGCTTAGAGTTTCGTTAATTTTTACGTTTTGCGGTCTTTCGTGAAGATTTGAATCCAGCTTAGTACTTTGTCATCTATACCGACGGATTTTAATTTTAATATTAGTTTGTTGTGGGAGATACCGTCGAGGGTTTTTCTCAAATCCAATACATTTAAGAGATTTGTTTAGAGATCTTGGATGATATTAGATAGTCTACCTATTGCGTCTTGTGTGCTTTTGTTTTCCATGAACACAAACTGGTTTTCATCAATTACATTGTTTATTTTAATAAATTGAGGCAATTTTTTTAAACAATTTTTTTCTAGTATTTTTCCAAAGTTTGATAAAAGAGAAATTTGTCTGTAATTGGTAATTTCTAAGGGTTATTTGATTTATATATGAGGGAAATGATGCTGGGAATATCCCTGTTGTTATGCTTAGGTTTATTATATGCATTAGGGTTTAGTGTTTTAGTATATTTGTTTTTTTATAAATTTTAATGTATAAACAGTATGTCCATCATGACCTGGTGCTATTCTCCTCTTCATACTTGTTATGATTTGTTCAATTTCTGTAGGTTGAAAAACTTCTATTTTATTTCCTGTATTAGAAATAGCTACGTCGGTATTCCAGTTATTTGTGATTTCACTAACCAAGTTTTTACCGACGTTAGCAAATAAATTATTAAAAATGCTTCACGTCATATGAAGATTAATATTTTTGTTTTATTTGTAAGTAAATATAGTGGCGTACTGGTCTCTGGTAAACCTCTGAATGAACGATACCAGAAATAACATTATTAACGTCTGAAATGTTACAATGCATGCGGTCAATACAAAAAGAATTTTTTACGTTTCTAGTATATCCATTTATCATGAAATAAAGTTTAATTCAGCTAGTATATTTAATTAATCATTTTTATTATTACATGAGTAATCGTTAGCTATGTTTAAATTTATCTTCTAAAATAATAGTTTTTTCTTTTTTTGTATTATTGAGCATTTGAGATGTTTGAATAATAGTGAGTTTTCAGAATTTTCTAATCATTTGATAGAAAATGGTCATGGTTTTGATAAAAAATTGGAATTGTCAATTTTGCATATAAACGGTGTTGGTCACAAATTAAATAATTTGGAATCGTTGGAGATAAATAAAGCGTGTAAAACTAATAAAAAAATTATAAACAACCAACTAAATTTAACTACGAGTCCCATTCTAAAATTTTTTCCTAAAAATTATTCGAGTAAATTTGTATTAAGTAATGATTAGGTACAAAAAAAAAAAAATTTTAAAATAGATTTTTTAAAAATAGATTCTGGCAAAGAAACAATATATGTTTTAGTTAGTTATGACATCCTGAAGAAGAAAATTGTATTTTTCGAAACCGGTAGATGTATTTAAACTCAATTTAGTGGTTAATAAAACAAAGACAATAAATAAAAATATATAATAGTTTTTTCGTTTTGTACTTTTAATAATATATTTTTTAACTTTTCTATAAATGTTATTATCGATGATAAGTTCTATAGATGTCTAATATGTTAAGTGAATTACTTTTGTATTTGATTTTTAATTTTAAAATGTTTACATTTTTTATATTTATTTCTTCGAATTTAGTACCGTGTAGGTATTTGAAACGAATATCCCTATTCCACTATTTTTGTTAATGATATTCTTAAATATGAATTAAATATTAGAAAGATATACATATAAAATCAATTTTATCGAAAAATATTGTTATTGCGCCACCGGGATTCGAACCTGGATCTCTTTCCTAACCGGGGAAGGTGCATTATCCAACTATGCTACAGCGACAATATTTTTAGCGACAATTTTCGAACCCATATGTTACCTTTTTGATATTAATACATTTAATCGTGTTCCATTTATTTGAAAGAGCCATCTACCATATTTAAAATATCACAGAGCTATGTTCTGAATAATTACAACTTCACAATAAGAATGTGTTCTCATAATAATGATATTCTTAATTGGAAAGCATGTACAGTTTGGTATGTGGTAGTTGACGTCACGCGATGAGTGTGTTTCTGTTAATACTCTGTTTAATGTATTTGCAACTATGAGGAATCAAAGGTTTTTGAGAATTATTGCAATTAAAAATATGGGCGCTTTTTTTATCTGCACAACTACGTTTCTGTTGTTGAAGTAAGTTGTGACATATCATAATGATTTTATTCATTTATGTCGCTGTATTATTTAAAGTATTAAAGTGAATTAATTCCTTATTTCGGGCGCGTCATATTATATCGTAATTTATACATTCTATTCGTATTTAAATCAACAGTTCTACCAAATAGTACAAATGCTTTGTACTGAAATATTATTTTCTTTTGTTGTTATCTTATAAATTACTGGGAAATTCGTATTAAAGAGAAAGTCATTGTTAGAATTTTGATACGAAAAAGTTAATCTTTAGCAAAGAATTATCATTGCTGTACCAAGGTTGTGATGTTTAGATGGAATCTGACGACATTGTGTTGTATCTTAATCGGTTTAAAATGTCTATCGGCCTTATACAATAGTTATGGGTTGAAGTTTCTACAGTGACTATATTTTTTTTTGATTCATTTTAAGTATCGAGTAATAAAAAATGTAATTTTATTATAACCAATACAAATATGCGCGATGCCATCCACAGTGATACTAACCTTTTGCGTAAGGTTAACCCGCAGTACGGTGTCTTCTGTCGATTATTCACTAACACTAGGCAAATGTATCCTTGACGAACATGAAAAAAGACTAGTGAAAAGTAAATCGCGGCGTAGGGTCAGAATTGTGGGGTGAGATTATTCAAATGAGAACTTCGGTTAGATGGAAAATTAATTAATCACACATTGTGACATTATAAAACTATTGTCATGTTCAAAATCGCCCCGTCATTATTTTTAATGCCAACTACCTTAGTAATAACGAACAACGCCCTGAGGTTGGCAATGCGCCCGGTTTTGCGAGTTATAAAATCGGTCGTAGTGTGTATGGTTTAGGTTAATTTTCGCTCGGATTTGTCACAATGCGCGGCTTAGCTAAGCGAGAATCCAAAAAGTAACCGAAGTGTAAATAATTTCATTTTAATTCAATCACTAGTGCAATTTACTGTAATTTGTTAGGTTGAAAGATCTTTTCTCTCTACATACTTTTTTTTCTACTCATCTTATTTCGTCGGTTTGTGAAGCTGGGAAGATAGCTACGTGATGATGGCGATTTTGGGATGCTTTAATTTGGACGGATGACCAGAGAGACATCACTTGGGTGACGACGACATTTGACCTGTAAAGAATACGATGGAATGTCGTACGGATGTGAATGGATTTTGAAGTAACTCCATCTTTTGTTAAATTTTGAATCTTGTTGTCACCAACCTGCAGTAAAGCTCGCCGAATTCACATTCAACCCGTTGGAGTTTATATTATTTTATATGGATTGTATTTGTTCCGACTTAACCTGTTTATTTGATTAGATTCCATTCTATAACGAAAAACATCTTTTCATTTATCTCTCCCAGTTTAGTATGAAGGCAGGTATGTGACAGATCAAGGTTGGTATGCATTTCTAAGGTGAAAAACTCACCGTTTTAGCCGGTGATGAGGATAGAACGCCGATCTTTACCCTCATAAAATATTTAACATTATTTTTATGATCTTATTTTATTTAAACTATCAACAAAACTAAGTGTTCCGTATTCATCGAACACATTTTTGGCGCTTCTTGAGAATCGGTCCTGGAATCGGAGAATAATTCCCACCCTTCCTATTTCTCTACTGTTTGTTTTTAGTTTGTTTCTACTTGTTCGGTTGCGACACCGCGATTGCATTAGCGGTGTGGATCAGCTTTGTATTGTGATTCTGTGATTAGTGCACGGTGATTATTGTGTGAGCCGCGGGTGAAGTGAGTGATATTGCCGTCTTTATTCGGAAGCGGAGATCTGCCCGCCCGCGTGCTGTTTGTGTGATTTCGGCTGCGACTGCGGGAGTACCGCCCCCCCTTCGGCGATTACGATTTACATCCGGATCGCGCAATTTCGTTCTCCAGATTCCATTTTTATATGATAACTGCACACTTTCGTATGCTGCGGACTTTCAATATATAATTAATTGCTTGTAATTGTTGTATAACGGGCGTAATGCAATTAAGCAAGGTGTAACAGACTTAGTCTACAATAGTTTTTGAGTGGTTACCTGACTAATTGCAGAATGCGAGAGGCAGTATATATTATTTGGGCGCGCTCATCACTAATACTGATGTTAATGGGCAGAAAATTTATAGATGCTAAAGTTGCTATGAACTAAATTACGAAAATATGTAAAAACAGTGATATTAAGCAAGCAACTAAAATTATATAGCAATATTTCACTATGTCCAAGAGCACACAATTACTGGATTTTCACCAACAAAGGCACTGTCATTAAACAAATAATAGATATCTCGTAGAGACGAAGCTATTTTTTATTATATTTAATTGAAAATATACGGTAGTAGGGGTAATTACAGGGATTACTTACCTGGCTTAAGTGATCACTTTATATAAATATAACGTTCACCATTCTCACCCATTAATCAATCTCCATATCTATTACCGTTACACCATCACCATCTATGGGCTTAATTTATAATTTATTTATGATAATAAGCGGACTAGGATGGCTTGATGGCCATCTGATGATGACACCGTCGCCGGTTTATCCTAAAGTTCACCCCGATAATAAAAACTGCCACAGCAAAACTCTGTCGAACTTCATTGGCCACAAAACATAAAATTCACAGATGTATTACACTCTGATAATCCAAAACAAACTAGTCGAACCAAAGGAACAATGTGTAATGATTGGGAGTAGGCTAAGGGATTGGAACAAAACTAACACACGTGACAATATCACCTACTATATTTTAACAATAATATATATTTTTTTATGAATTATGTGTTTACCAATAAAAATAATTACAAATACGGTAAACATCTACAGCAGTGAACAAAATATTATTTGGCTACAATGAGTTAAAGTTGAGCTTAAAAATTGACATTATCCTAAAAACATCTTTGAACCAGTAACGACCTGGAAGAGTGCCACTTTTCTCTGGACTCGGCTGTGAGGGCGACCCGGAATCGGGAAGAGGTGTATTACAGGACGAGTCTGATCTGATTGAGGCCACTTTACGTCAATACTGACATGAAGGACAAAAAAAGTGAGAACATCTCCGTAACCCTTCGAGGTATTTCAAAACATAATATAATTAATTATAATTCTTAATATAATTTTTTTTGCACAATATTTAGGTAATCAGATATCATCTAAACATCCCATATTGCATAATATACAGGGTTTAAATTTGAGCTGTTCGGTGACCACATGCCTGGCTCGATGAAATTAACATTTTCACGACGAAGAAAGTTGATTGTATTTCTGGCTGTGTGAGATGGAGCTCCGCCCTGCTGTAATGTCTAGTTATACTTCAGGCATTGTTTTGAAACTCTATGATCATTTTCTTAGCTTCCCGGACGTTTTTTAATTCGCAAATTTCTGATAAGAATACGGTCTTCTGCAGTGGTTTTTGTCATTCTAGGTAACAATTTGAAAAAACCAAACAATGGGAAAATTAATAATCAAATATGGCGACCGGAAATTATCGAAATAAAACGTAATATCGGTAAATACGTAAGCAAGTAAATTAGTAAACTATTTAAGTTATTGTTGATATAGTTAAACTAATTTTGATGTAATTATATCACATTTTACAAAATGTTCTCACTTTATTTGAGCCACCCATTGCATGAGATTTTCACAAAATTGTTCATCTTTAAGTCTACGTAACATTATTATTCAACATATTCGCTTCATACCCTACATCATGTAATATTACTAGTCTAGACGTTCAAAATTCAGTGACCTTTTATTTTTAGTATTAAATATATAATTTGGAATCTAAATTCGAACTGTAAATCCGGATCGATAGGATCTAAATGAACAACGTGCGCAAACTCCGAAAAATCGCGTGTCCCGTGGAATAGAATACGATAATTTCTGTCGTAAATCGGAATCACCGCAAGGTATGGGAAGGAAGTAGGGAAACCTTGGTACAGGATGAGGTCGGTGAAGGGATAGGGGTTCAAGTCGAAGATCTATTGATCTCAAGAACCGGGATTCAGAAAGACTGCTCGTCTTACCTTATATATGATGTCTCCGTAATCACCGCAGTCGCCGCCGAGATCACACAAATGGCACGCGGATGAGCCGATCTCCGATCCCAAGTGAATACGGCGATGTCACAAGTTCACCCACGGCACACAAACAACAAACAATACGTGATCAAAACACAATATCACAAAACACAGTGCTGGTGCACTGGAGCTGAAAGTCCACACCGCGAATTCGGAACAGAACCGATAAAACATTCCAATTAATCGATATTCTCCCAAAATTGCGATTTTTTTAAAATTCTTAAATCTTTGACATGTTTGAGATTACATACGGGTAGCTACATTTTTAACACCATATTTGTCACTAGGTGTGATACATATATCCAGTGTTTTGATTTAGATAGCCCGTCAAAAAAACAATAATTCTCTATGGTGTGGAATTTTATTTGCGAGAATTTTTTGCTTTCAGTGGTTTGACTTCATGGGAAAGATTTATATTTATTTATGTCTGCGGGAGCTTAATCCGAGCATTTTTTTTTATAAAGACTTGTAAGCACTCTACGTCTTGATTTTTCCATGACAACAGTGTACACTAGACTTACGTTTCCGTTCCAAAATTCTTTGAATCAACGTCGCGCTGATGGTTCAGAAATGGTTCTTTTTAAAATTATTATTGACAAAAAAATGATATGCGATTTTTCGTTTTCAATCCAATTTTCCAAGAAATGATAATTAAATGCTTGACTTAACAAATAAATACGGCAGGTTTCTAACTGTCAAATTAAAATAAATTAATAAATAATAAAATGCTCAAAATGATCATTTTTACTCCTTGATGGCCTTGAACGCATTGAAAATATTCTAATACATTATGTGCAATTGTCTATGTGTGCAGTTGTCTTGTGCGCAGTTATCTAGTTACTATTATGCTTCTGTTTGTATAACAGTATTCTATGAGAAATCGTAACTTTACAAATAAGAATATAATATCTAAGATTAAATAACTAACTACGTTTAATGTGCTACGACGTGTTTGTGGTCTAGTGGTTAAGATATTCATCTTGCGATCTAGTGGTCGGGGGTTCGAGTCTCGTACCAGGATGCCATCAAGTCAGTTAGAGTAATAGTAAGAATATTGATGTGACACGTATCATGTACGCATCTCGGGCAAGGGCACCGCTAAGCAGACTCTGCTCAAAGGATTTTGAAAAAAATTGCAATTAAAAAGATCGGCGCTGTGTATGGTCATCTATGTTTCTATTGAAGGTAACATATCTTTAGACTTCCAATGACTAAACTACTCTGCGACAATTGCTGACACCTAGAATGGATATCTATTTATTTATACTATCCTGCCACCTCATTTAGGATCTATCTTTTCTTAGGCGCCATTTCAAAAAGAGTTGCGCATAATTTATACGCTCATTTATCGAAGCCACCCCAATTTATGAATTGTGTAACTTTCGACTCATAACACAGGTAGTTAGTTATATTAGTTATAATTCTTTTTTAGATCTTTCTTTCAAATATATTGCTTTGTATTTCTTAGTAATATTCCAGGTTTTTGATGCATATATTTTTCTTCTTCATTGTTGTCTTGTGATTTGGAAGTCTATGATTATAGTCACAATGAGGGCGAACCTATTGCTTACCCAGGACCTATCCAATAAACTCAAAGCTCCTATCTCGGTTCTACTCATTCGCCGCCTAGTTGACATACCGCACAGCTGCGAAAATAAAATGTGCCCTCATTGTCTCACTTTATTAGTAAATAATATTTACAATACATTGTATAAAGGTGGTATAAAATAATACAATTAACTAGACGACACAAATGAAAAACATTTAAGAGACTCACCCTCCACGCACCACTGCCGACAGATTTAACCCACAAGAATGATACGTCGCAGATCATATTTGGGCAGAAGGTAGAAAATAAAAATAAATAAAATAATAATGATGAAGCTACCCAGCAGCAGCAGTTCTCCGGAGGATCTCCCATCTGGATACCCACTTTCCAAAAATGGCCCTAAACAACTCCAGATTCTTGCAACGCTTGAGCAGATCGGTCAAAACGACGTGCTATTCATCCCTTGAGATTCCATGATCCAGTAGACTGGGCACCCCCTACCTCGTGTAAGTTAGTATTAATATTATCCGCCCATATACGTCTTCATCTACGTCCCTTCGGTCTCGATCCTGTTGGATTGTGCTATTTGTGCATGTTACGGGACTCATCATTTACAGAAACGGAAAAATTGACAATTAAGCTTAACATAAAATTTTACATCAATAAATTGATTAGAAAACACAGATACTATACTGTTTTAAAATGGCCTTAGCCGCTAAAACCGTGGTAATATTTAAATAATGCTTAGCAGAAATTAATAATAATATTAATTAAAATTTGATAATCATCTGCTAAACTTTAAGAAACTGACACATAACTATATATAATTAAAATCATATTTTTTCTATTTGTCGTACTTCCGGCTGGAAGGACCAAACAATGTACAATCTCCGGACAAATGATCAAAAAATGGGAAAAAATTTGGAACAGGAATAGGAATGATTTACCTGCCGGTGTTTTAATACTCCTCGTCTGGATTTCTTCTCTCACAGTGACTGCAGGGTCTTCCGATTTCGCTATTATGCCTGAAATCTCTGTAACACACTTCGCTGATAAGCACGAAGTCGTCAACACGCACCGTGCACAATAGCAAGATGTATACTTAATCGGCGCGTCAATTGCAGAGAGTCATAGATAACACAACATAGAGAAAAAGGTCGTGCTTTGAGGTATAGTGGGGGGTAATTGGGGAATGATCCATGGATGTCATAAAGATCAAAAATATACTCATTGCACTATTGTAACAGTAATTATCCTCCCTTAAAATTGATACAACGTTAAAATCGCCCATTATTTTCAGAAAAGCCTTTATATAAGTTCCCGTGATGCCAAACTGTTTTCAGAGAATTAAACATATCGCGAGAATCTTTTTACATTTCTGTAAAAGATTTCGAGAGATGTGAGAATCGTGAGATCGAATTGTCTCGCCAACTCGGCCATTCGAGCACGCCGACTCCTTTGTTGTATTAAATTGAATGTTTCAAATGTAAGGGATGGTTAGATGAGTAAATCGTGAAGGGCCGTTAGGGCGGAAAGACGTCTTGATTCTCATTTGGAAATCACCCATCGACGCTTTAATCTCAGGAAAAGGTATTTGTATTTCGTTACGAACACATTCACATGAACACGCACACACGAGCGTGTGCACATTCCAGGGTTACCCTAAAGGAAAATAAACACTTTAAATAAATAAATATTGAAATCCTCGTGTTTAAACAACACAAATACATTTTGAAGTTTGAGAAAATTGATTTGTCATTTTATCTTTGAATGTATTTAATGAATAGGTTTCTCATAGAGTTGAGAGACGTCATCATAAAAGGAAAATAAAACACTTGTTTTTTGATTCAACTCGTTTAGTTTACTTGAGACGCACATCGCCTTGTAAGGGCATTATCAATCTAACAATTTAACTCTATAACTTGTATTTATAACTATAATGGGGGACCGCAATACAAATGTATTTGCATGAGATAAAAAGGGACACCATTGGAATTCTGAGTTTATATACATTTTTCATGAATAATTAGAAGCATAAATTACAATACAAGTGTTTTATTTTGACATATGTGATTATGGAGTTTTACAAACTTATCTCGGAAACAGTAAATAAGAAATTCATACATTTCATTGATATAAAAAGTTAAATTCTTTTAAGATGTATTTAACCTTTTAGTTCTGAATATATATATTTATATATTTTATTTATTTATATATATATTTATTTTATTATAGTTTTTTGAGTGCCGATAAATCGGCGTTAATTTTTATAACAACATTATTTTTATAAAGATTAAGACGTCTCACAGAGACGAAGATATTATTTTTATATGAGAGGTATGGTAGTCTTGGGCATTACAGGGCTTACAACCTGTCATCGGCTGGCTTAAGTGATCACTTTACACAATGTAACGTTCACCTATTTACCCATGCTACCACATCTATCAAATGTTTGGAAGTTGTATAAATTAAATCAAGATGGAACATTTCACTTATTTATTACCAATTATGCTGTCGCCATCTATTAACATTTTTTGAAAATTTGATATTCTTTCTCATGTAATAGTATAGATGTCGCTAAAGCTGAGACTTAATTTGAAGTGGAGGTAATATCCTTTATGTGTATAGGAATGTATAGGACATTCAAATTATTAACATATACTAACTACAAACATTTGGACATACTTAAAATATTATTTTTATGGCTTGAATCAATATAAAAATCCTTATAATTCATTTCATTTACATACAAGCCTGTTGGTAAAGCACCTGTTCTGAGGTAGGTAGCCATAAGGTTCTATAAGCTAGATTGTAAGTAAGGTAACAATTTAAATTAAATGAAAAAAAATAGATAAATCAAAAGGAGAAAAGTAGAGATATTGTAGGCAAAGTATATTAACCATAACAAAAGTATTTTTATTGACGTTTCATATAATGTCGGTGTTTCATTACAGACAATGTAAAGCAGATGATTTCTAAAAAAAAAAAAAAAAGCTGTGGTTGGTTGGGTCACTAATAATAATATGGTGATTCGGAAAATAATAAAACTGCAATATTTTGGTAATATCATGACACCTCCAGAATAATATCAGATCCCACGTCTCATCATTCAACGCAATTGCTAGCAAAAGAGGCCGCGGAAGACGGAGTATATTTGTATTGAAAAATTTTAAGAAGTGAGGAAATTCACAACAATTTATATGTGTGTTTACGCGCCTTGTTACTTCGTTTGGCACCACTGGGTTTCCTGGTTTATAATAATGTACGTGCGTGTGTGAGTATTGCCGCCCTTTTTCCGGAAGCTAAGAGGACGGTAACCGACAAGCGTGATTCTTATTATATCCCGTACTTCGACCAGTCCAGCGGTCCGAGTAAACCATCAGTTCGCGCTTCGGTCAGTCGAAATCTAAAAAAGACAACCCAGCTAAAAGAACAACAACATCGGACCAGAAAGACAGCAAAAATAAAGAGGTGAGTGCAGTTCATATATCTTATGTGTGCTTATTGTTAGGAACCAGCTATCGAAGGCATTTACATAAACAATATGAACAAGTATTAAAATAAGAAGATTGAATGAACGCACGATGTCAATCAATGGCTGCCAACCGTCGACGGGTACAAAACCGTCGGACTGACAACACTACCTCTGAAAGACAGACAACTCAGCTAATGTAATTATCACCGTAACCGTTCGGTGGGTACTATGTACTGAAATTATTATTATTATTATTATAAATATTTCAATAATGTTATTTATTATATATTGTAACGTTATAAATTTTAGGATACAAAAAAGTAAATAACGGTAGTACCTAAATAAAAGTACGATCTCCATGGTTAGTAAATTTTAAGCGCAGAGCGGAACGCCTATCATCGGTTTTAATGTTAGTCTAGTCGCTAGAGCGACCGAATGAACGTATCAGACCAGCGAGAAGTAGGAGCTCACTTTGCATTTGCGTGTTGAGCTGAAAGTACGCGCTCTGCGGGCGGCGGTTGCCGTCCCGCACGTTTTGAAACTTTTTTCTTGGATATGGAGCCTAAACGGAATCCAGGAGCAGATACGATGCCAAATTGGCCTTTGAACGTCGCGCTTAGAATGCCGATTGAAGCAAAATATTGAAATTTACCTTCTTTCTTTCGACTTCTTTTTTATTTTTTCTTCTTTCTCCCATCTTTCTTTTTTCAAATATTTTCTTATTATGTTTTTACGCTTCATTAAAATTCTTCCTACCTTATGATCTTCTTACGGAAGATATTGATTTTTGCTACAATTTTACATTATCTTATCACGCAAAGTCACGGTTCATTATCAACACCCGTCGACATTATCTTACAATGGTCCACCTGGGAGAAGAGGACGCGTGTATGTGCCGATGGTGGAAGGAGCACCTGACCAAAATTGGATCAGGATACCGCGAGAGACGGATGCGGGAAGATGCCGTGTTTTGTCCTGCGAACTAGAAGAATTGACGCTGGTCGACGCATCATTATTGTCGTAGTCGTCACATGTTAAGTACCAACATTTTTTTTGTGTTGAATTTTTAATAGTAGTTATGTTCCAAATGTCATTTAAATAAATTCAATTAATATTTATTGACTTTTTATTCTGAAATATCACATCTCAAATCTCATTTTATTTTTTCTCAGTGGATGGTCAAGATGGATCTACACACCGTGGTAAGTAGGTAGCATCTGATAACGAAAAACTCACTTGTAGGGGCTGCCGTGGCCTACACCTCACAATATATAATAAATATATATATGGTATATATTTAAAAGTTATTTAATACACATTAGCATATACAAGTAGATATTCACTGTTTCCTTAACTTGACCGAAGTATGTGTTGAAGAAAATAGGATTATTCAAGAGTGAAAATAGTGAAAACTAAAATAAAATAAATAGACCCCAAGTTGTTTCATGTTGGATTTATTCGAGAGAACTGGTCACAAAATATTTATCAGAATCTTATGGTATATAGGCAGATTTTCTGCCTATGTATATTTGTGTATTTTATATGGCGGACGTGATATAAATATACCGTTGTATTATACATAAAGACACGTGTTTTTACATACGAATAACGTAGGAATTAATCTGTTAAATGCGGCACACGGGAAATGTTGTACGTGGAGCATCATGTATTCGTTTAGTTGTAGGCACTTGCACATAGATTCTATGATAATTTTATTATTCAAGTTCGTAACAGCCAATGTATATGGCATTCTGTAAATGATTCTCGGAATGACTTTTTGGGGAATTGCCAATTGTTGTACAGTCGATTTTTTAAATGTTTGCCCACAAGTTCAACCCTTGCGGACGACGTACACACGTGCAGGCACCCACCCCATTCCGAAGAAATCTTGTCAACATTTCTTGATGTTCAGTTAACCGGGCTAAGAGGCTTTTGATATACCTTCCGAGATTCGGCAGGCGTCTCCCGGCCAAACTCTCGAGAACAAAATTTAAGGGAAGTTTAAGCGAGGGAGGAATTTACATAAAGACCGGGAAGGCTTAAGTAGCTCGTATGGGGGTATTGTAATTGAATTAAGGAGTAATTACAATTATCTGATTGAGATACCTTCTACGTGTCACATTTGTATTAATCTACAGACAAACTTTCTGGAAACAAGAACGCTAATTCAATAGGTTTTAATTTAATTTAATGTACTACTTCCTAGATGTTACCGAATGTCCTTGAAATCGTCGAGAAGTTTAATCATCTCGAGTCTACGAATGCTGACAATGGAAGCTGCGAACCAGAAATATGTTACATTTACCAGTAAAAAAATCTGTATATACATACCTACATTTTTTTAATTGGATAGGGTCTAAAATGACGCGTTTTAATACCAATCGTAAATGAACATGATGAATTGAGGTACTTGTTGCAATCTCGGCAACCCACATTATTTTTTATTTAGAGAAAAACACGAAAAACTGACAAGAGCATGAAAAATAATATATTTAAATAATGAGGTGATTAGAGAATTCTTTTGGAAACAAACCATTCTTTTGTTATTAAACAAGGGTTTAGAAATATTATATTCACATGCTAGGAATTTAGAATTAGATACATTTGAAATTTTAGAAATGAGAAAAAATGTTAATAGCAAATTAAATATTATAAATAACCAAATTGCCAATAATCACCTTTTAGATTTGTTTTCATACTAGTTACCTTTATTTTAAATGCGTTATTTTTAATTTCCCGAAAAAGATACCACATGTATCGAAACGTGTTGATGTATCAATAAATAGTGGTTTTAAACCAAATGTTTTTTTTATTATTTATATATTATGTTTCCCCAAAGTAATTGTGAAAATATTAAATAAAATGATAATCCCTTTAATCTGGTTTAAAATACAAAATAAATACAACATCCCCTAAAGTTAATTTTTCAATCTGGTCGAATATTTATAAATGGTGGCGAACAAAAGCAACTGATTTTGAATAACTAATTTACACCAAAAAGAGCTAAACAAATAACAGATATAAATAATGCTATTTTTTATTATATTTAATGGAAATATATGAAAGAATGGATAATTACGACCTGTCTTTGGCTGGCTTAAATGATCACTTTGCACAATGTAACGTTCACCATTCTCACCTATCAATTAATCTCCATAACTATAAATTTTTTGAAAGTTATATTTATGTTAATATGTAGATATCTACGTTATCGCCATCTATGGACTAAATTTGATAATACATTTCCCTGAAACAGTATATATGTCACAGTGAGAATGAATACTGAATTTTATCCTTTAAAGACATTGTTATTAAACAAATATGATAAAAAATAGCTTCGTCTCTATGAGATATCTATTATTTGTTTAATAACAGTGCCTTTGTAGGTGAAAATCCAGTAACTGGGTGTTCTTGGACATATGAAAATATTGATAAGTTTGATCGTTAATTAATTAACATATGAGAAGACAACTGCAATAAAAATTAGAAAAAAACTTTGTAACTAGTCCCCTACTATGTCCGGAGTCGATAGGATATGGAAAAACCGTAGTCTATTTACAACAACTGAGGTAATGTGTAATTTTTGGTCGGGTCTATCAATTCAATATTTCCGTATGGTGTTGAATCGTGGACCCTACTGGCGCAGCTCGCTGTTCATTTTCTGCTCGTCAGATTCAGATTTCAGATTCAGAATCAGAACATTTTCAGATTCAATATTTTCCGGAGGCAGTCATTACACCTTTTCCACCGACTGGCTCTCCGCCTGCCCTAAGCGTGCATATCACGTATCCAGTTCTCGCTTCCACGATATTTGTAGCGGTGTAAAACTGCGACATTGGATACACTGCCGCCCAACGTTGGCGGAACATTTCTAGTCTTAAGGGGATGGCGATTCAAATCCACCCCCATCGTCGCCATTCTCATCTATACCCGGGAGACCAGGATATCTAATTTAGACATATCGCTAATCCCGATGTTTCGTCAAATTTTCATACTCTATGCTACGCTATCTTTTTACTTTTCCGATCCATGTCTCAATAAACATTAGTTCACTTCCAAACCTCCTAAACACATCAATATTTTAGTAGACTGACTAATCTTTATAATAAACAAAATAAAACGTTATAATCATGTACCAAAAGTTACTCATTAAAGAGGAATCCAACCCAATCACCCATTGAATTTCTATATTTCAAATATATAATCAAAAGACGAAGGTAATGCAAGAACATTAACAAAGGTAATGCAAGAAGATTAACGAAGGTAATGCAAGAAGATTAACGAAGGTAATGCAAGAAGATTAACGAAGGTAATGCAAGAAGATTAACGAAGGTAATGCAAGAAGATAAACGAAGGTAATGCAAGAAGATTAACGAAGATGTGCAAAAAGATTTAAAAAATGACGCCCTGAAACTAATTCCAAATTAAGGGTCTTACGGGCATGTGAACGTGACATATATACAGTGGTTCCTGTCCCATTACCCTCTAACCTATACCCAAAGCACAATCGTTTTTTTTTTGGAGTGTTATCTATAGTTTTAACGAGTGAGTTAAAGCTATAAAGCTATCTGAGTGCATCAGACTGCCGCAAAGTTATCACCACCTTGATCGATTGTGAATTATCATCCTGCTGTGCAGGGTTGACGGTGAACTGTTCATCTTGCCATTGTACTTGCGCGTCATACTACGAAGTGTGAGTTCGAGAGTAGTACGATAAGACCTGTGTCTCTAGTGGAAGAAGAGCAACTCGGGTGGGTCGTGTTCGGTCCTTGAACCCCCTGTTTTCCTATTCCTGTTTGTCTCTCTAAACCATTCTCCATCCGTCCGTCCCCTATCCCTATCCGGAGTATAATATTTACCACACTTTAGAATATACAATAGTAATCTTACTAAAATTAAGTGCACACATGTTTTTTAGCCCTTTGCGCGGTCTTAAAGTATGACATACCAGCATTCATTATTATTTGGTGATATTTTAATTCCGTTGCCAGTCCCCCTTCGTATAGCGGTCGTCTCCGACGAGATCGAGTACTAATTCCCCCGCGTCGTGAAGCCTAATAACGCGGGCAGTCACGCACTCGACTAATTCTCCGTCTCACTAATTTAAGTAAATTTTAGCTAAGTGTGTAATAGTTCGCTTCCTCCGTGTGAACGTTCCCCGGGAATGGACCGCGGACACGACCGCCCGATGAAAACAGCCTTGGAAACAAAAGAACGCGACGGCGTGAGGCCGCAACTTTAAAGATGTAATTTTCGTATAAATTTAAATGTTTCACTGCGAAGAAATAATTTTATGTTAACGCTGTTAAAGTCTACCAATTGAAAATGTTTAGCCGGTTTCGACAACTTGCCGGTGGGTCTATCTTGAATAGGGCAAACGAAGGCCAAATTAAAACGAAGTGTTTTTTATAAAATATAGATCACGATCCTTTCGACTAAATGTGAGAACTGTCACTTTGTAAATGTATGTGTGTGTGTGTGTCATGAAAATGAGTAGATGAGTGATGGGAGGCGAGCCTTATAAGGTCCCGCTTCTGGGGGAACAGCACTCTTCCATCACAGCTTATTCTGAATAACGAGTCTATCTCTGAAATGTATAATTATTATTGACTGTAATAATGTATTTTAATAAACTTAATATTGTTACCTGGAAAAGACAGGTGATAGAACCCCAAAGGAATCTGTGGCAATTCAAGATTTATGACACTAAACCACTCTATTTTTCTCGGCGTCCTGAACATCCGAGGGTTATTACCAGAGAAGTGCTATTGTCTTTTCTTAACTCCTTTATTTGGTCTATCCATCTTGCAATAAACCGTCGCCTTGCTTGAATTCCTGTCCATGTGATCACGAACTTCTCGGGACTCTCATCATTCCTTCTGGTAACGCGGTCCATGGGATCCGCAGCACTAGCCTTCGAAGGCATATAACATATTCCTTTCCTTCGTTGTTATCTTATCTCTCTTCATTTAAGTAGTGAGACAGACAATAGTGAGATATTTGTATGTTTGTTGTTCTTTTTACTGTAAAAATAGTATGTTGTTTCTGTCTTTTATATCACAAATTGTATTTTTACCAACGTATTAATTTTACAACGGATTGAATGGAAAAAATAATTGTTTCTGTACTTTTCCCCTACTTATTATTATTATTATTATAATTGGTTTTTCATTAGTCATTCCTAATCGTTAATATTTTTTTTAAAATTTTATTCTGCATGTATTTACCGAAATATTACAGGTTTAATTATGATGGTAGACCTGTGTTACTGCATGGTTTGGGAATGGTTAAAGTGTGAAAAAATGATCAGTACCATGAATTTACTTCAAATAATTAAAAAAATATGTAATATTATAATTCTGCATAAGAGGTTGCATTGTATAATACAACCTTCATTTTTATATATCTTAATTTAATTAGTGAGAAAGAGACATAATTATATTATATTATGTTTGTTATTGTTTTCATTGTATTAATTTCTTTCTGTCTTGCCATAAATGGTATTTTTGTCAACGTATTAATTTTACAACGGAATGAATTTAAAAAAAAAAATTTTTTAGAATTCGCCTTACATAATTGATTTTTCACTAGTCATTTCTAAGCTTAAATATTTTCCTTCAAATTAACTAAAATATGAAGTATATGTTAGGTATATTTACCGAAATATTACAGATTTAATTAGAGCGGTAGACCTGTGTTACTGCATGGACACACACACGAGGGATACTTATACTGAACCGTGATAGTATTAATTATACTATAATACAAATTAAATTAATCAAGATATAAAGAAAAAAATCTATTTTTTCGAAGAGATATTTAGTTGCCACCAGGATACGAACCTGGATATCGTCATATTCGGGGAAACGTATTGTACAATCCCCCCACAGCAACCGATTACAGTTACGATAAATTTAGAACTTCTATCTATGTATTATATTTTTACTATAGATACATTTAATAAATTAATCAACTTTATATTGCATTGAATCTCAAACAGCGTTAAGTAATCACGTTAGGAGACGCCAGAATTAATTAATTCATCCATTATATAAAATTTTGATAGAACTTATATATTATTTTAAGGAGAAAACATTTTTGTTGTGTTATTGCATTTTCAGAACGTAGTTCTGTGGAATTTTAATACGAAATAAATGTATCAACTAAAAAGATATACAGAAAAATATATTTATTGAAAAAATATTTAGTTGCTACTAGGATCTCGGAGGTTCAAGAGACAATTTATTTGATGAAATTTTAAAAAGCATACAACCAACCAAATTTGATATGAATGAACTTACTGGAATATAGAAAGACAGTGACATTTTTTTTTTTTTTTTAATATTAAAAATATAATACAATTTCAAAAATCAGTGGATATATATATTTTAACATTTGTTTCTTCTCTATGAGAGTAAGACTCGTGTATAGAGAAGGAGTATATTCGAGTTAATTTATGTTTCAGTTAGTCTGTGTACATATTTTTTTAACTTCAGTTACAAATTTATGATATTCCGTAATTTTTCTAATTGTGATGGGGAGATTGTTAAAAAAATTGATACCTTGATAAATATATTGATTTTGAGTTGCGGTATATTTTAGTTTTGGGATATCAATTTGATCTTTATATCTTGTAGATTGTATACATAAAGCAAGTAAACTGATGTTTGGTTCACACAATCTTCTTTCCAATCTTCATGCATGTAGCAGAAAATAGATCGCCATCGAAATGTATTACCGGAGAAAATATTCAAGGAATATGTGAAAAGTCTGCACTGTTACAGAAAATATTATTATTAAGTAGAACACATTATTTTTGTGAAGTTGTAATTATTCAGAACATAGGTCTGTGATATTTTAAATACTAATTAAATGTATTTAAAATATCACAGAAATAATATATGTTCTGAATAACTACAACTTCACAATAAGAATGTGTCCTCTTAAATAATATATAAGTTGTATCAATGTGTCCAAAATTTAATAAAAATGAATTGTTAATTCTAGCGTCTGCTATCGATTTATTCAAAGGTATTTCAAATAATGGAACGATAGATGTATTAATTTGAAAAAGTGTTGTCGTCAAAAGTACTGTCGCTGTAGCTTAGTTGGATAATGCACCTTTCCCGGTTTAGAATATATATTTTTCGATAAAATTGATTTTATATGTATATCTTTCTAATCAATACATTTAATTAGTATTTGAAAATGTTATTATTTGAATTTTTAACAAAATCATATAAACCATTATTTTTTTGTATTCAATTAATAATTTGGAATCAAAAAAATATTTCAATTTACCGAAACAATTACGATCTTTTTGAAATGCTTATATCTCTGAGATTGTTGGCATTAGGTACATATCGCTTGAACATTTTCGTCTCGTTATTTAGTCACGTATCCACCCGTAAAGTATTATAGACTAGGTCCGTTACACCTTGTATATGACCAATGACTACCCCGAACACAATTAATGTATATCATCCAATCTATCAATATTTGTGTAAACCGATGTGCAGTGTTGTTGCAGAATTAGCGATCGCTTGTGTTGTGGGGGCGGCGATTCGAATCCACCACAACACATATGATGTTTATTATAATAAGGTAGTTAGTAAAAGTGTCAAAGTGATTAGCGCTGATGCACTTGTAGTAGTAGATTAGGCGGTCTAGCCGCATGTAGAGTACTCAGAGTATCGTAGACTCTAAGGAATTGGAAAAAATCAAATCCACCACCGTCCAGGGTCCTGCCGAGTCTCAAATCAACTCATTTTTGTACCTTGCCTAATACTAGACTATACAAAAACCATCGTAATTCCACAATGTTAATTCTGAAATGTAGGAGAAAAGCAGAAGAATTATTTACGATCATTATTGGCAGGATTCTTCTAGTGCGTAAATATAAATAAACTAAAAAGAATTTAATGAATATTTATTTCTTCGCCGTAAAGTAAGGCAGGCTCGAATACAATAGTCGAGACGCAAGTTTCGTGTATCCCATATGTACTCTGGTCCACGCCTTCAGCCTCCAGCTCGAGAATTTTCCGCATCTACATTGTTTTCGAATGTTTTCCAATATCTTACGTTTTAGTGGAACCCAAATAAATTCCCAAAAACATAAACCAATATTTATTCCACCCAGATATTTGCACTCTTGTTTCTGGGCCTCTGGAATGTTTCAGGGAACGGCGGGAAGGGGGCGGGGGACATTGTTCAATTTATATGAACTCGCTTTAACATAATTTGAATATATTTTTGATCAGTGTACCGGGACTGCTGCAAACTGAACTATCGGGCTGTTCCGAAAATAATGACCGCTTTTAACCCTTCCCAAACCATGCAGTAACGCAGGTATACCATCATAATTAAACCTGTCATATTTCGGTAAATACACGCAATGTAAAATTCACATTTTAGATAATTTTAAAGAAAATATTAGCGCTTAGGAATGACTAGTAAAAAAATAATTATGAAAAGGGAATCGTACAAAAACAAATATTTTTTCCATTCAATCCGTTGTAAAATTAATACGTTGTTAAAAATACCATTTGTGATATGAAAGACACAGATCACACACTATTTTCACAGTGAAAAGAAAAACATTTTTACAAATATAATTGTCTCTTTATCTTTCTAATTAAACGAAGAGAGATAAGAAGGAAGGACACATTATATAGAACTTGATGAATGCTCTAAATTATGTCATTAATCATTTATTCAAAATTGAATGCTAAATATTTAGTTGAAATTCGTGCCATTAAAGCCATTTAAGCTAATAAAAACATTTTTTCTAACTATTATTTACGGTAACACGAGTTGACAGCATGGCTGCGTTCGGGTATTTTATATCATGGTATGGTAAAGGTTAGGAATCAAATTTCATCAAGCAAACTTTATAGCAAATAAATGAAATTAATACACTTATTAGTTTTCAGTGTGTGGACAGGTGTTCTCGTTAGTATACATTCGATTTGAGGTTAAGTGGATAAGATATAAATTACCAATAATCCGGTGCTCGACTAGCTCGATTAGAGCACGGATTATCCTTTTCATATGGCCTGTGGGTTGCAGAGACAAATTCAAGAAAAACACTTCAATAAAATATGGTGTATGTTGTTCTAAGACAAAATGCATTTATTCAAAAAAGAAGTACTAGTATAAAATTTGAGGGTTGACAAAAATGGGTGATATGAAATACAGATAAAATGCAAGATACAGATCAGATAGTAAATGTATACATTAATTCAAGGATGATCAGTTCTCCCTGTCCATATCCAATAATGATGGATAGCACTGGTTTATTCCGCGGAGCGGATATCACTTTTATCAGCCAAGCTGATGTCACAAAGCGATGACACAAATTAGAATATGGAAAATCAATAAAATCGAGTCAGTGATGATGATGGAGTGGCGAGCATGATGGAACCAGGATCCTCGATGGATGGAGGAGTCTTTTGCAGCAGAAGTGTACACGGCGAGATGAGGCAGAAGGAGATGGCGACGATTAAGACGAATGTCGGGCGCCCGGCAGTTGGTAAGTGCAAATTTGTCATGAAAAATACTGGCGTTATAACACAATTGGTAGTGTACTTCCACGGATTGGAAATAGAGATCCAGGTTCGAATCCCGGTATCCCAAAAACAATATTTTTCGACAAAATTGATTTTATATGTATACATTTATAATTAATACATGAAATTAGTATTTATTTAATTTAGAATTTAGTTTCCAAGAATTTTTAGTAATGCACAGCTTTTTTGCTCGTAATGCTCGTTTTTGCTGTTTTTTTTTTGTGTACAATTTAGTTAGTGTTAAGTGTGTTGTACAGTTTCGGAGCTAAAACATATAGAAACGTTGAAAAAATGTAGTTGTTGCTCTCGGAACTGGTGTGTAGATGTTTATTCGTTGGTTTGTGTTGTGACCAAGATTTATTGCTAGGGGTGAGTTATTGTTTGAATGGAAATATTGTACGAGTCTCAGCATATAAATTAGTATTTTGATTAATAAAGTTTATGTTTTATTAATCAAACTAGTATTTTATCCATCTTAAGTCAAGGTCTGGTCATGATTTATCTATTACTAGAGAAACGTATAAAAAATAGTGGTAGAAAAATGTTACACATGTATAGATATATCGCGAAATACCCTTTGAGGTTTTACTCAACTGCAGAGTCATACGACATACACATATTTATAGGATTTAATTGAATTATAATGATAAGAGCCATTTGATTCTACGCGTATTAGCCAATGAATCACAACGTAGCATAAAACTCTGGCGGATAAGAATCTAAAAATTCCTCTAATATATTTTTTATTATTGATTTTTTTGCCGTAAATAGTTATCGAGTTCTTTGAATAGATGTAAGTTGGGTGTTTTTCGAGGCTCACACTTTGCCGTTTTCAACAGTTGAAGGATGTCCTCGACCCTTTTCATTTCTCTGTCTTAAAATTTTAGAACCAACGCAAAACTGTTCGTTCAGTTCCTTCACTTCAGGCTTAGTTATAATTACATGACATTTTTAAATATATTAAATAATCACATTTTTGTAAGATTAAAATAATGCAAATAATAAATAAACTGTCAAAAATAAATGAATAAACTTTTTCTAGAAATTAATGTACAAAATTATTATTTAGAATATGGCTGTGTAGGATTGGGTGGCGGAGCAAAAACAGTGATAAAATATAAATCAATATTTTGAGTTGGATTCCAAAGAGTCACTACTCAAAATTTTGATTAGATCAGTTAAAGGAATTAGCAGTTTATCGATAATAGATGGATGAACTTTGAATTTCATAAATTAGTGATGGTAAACCGTTATTGTTATTGTGATTGTGTTGTGATTGATTGTTATTGTGATTGTAACTGACGTGTAAATTTTTTTTAAGGAGAACACATTATTATTGTGAAGTTGCAGTTTTTAAGAACATAGTTATGTGATATTTTTAATGCAAACTAAATGCATCAATCATCTTACTATGATACCGTGGTGTAATAGGTCAGCGCACTTCCTCGGATAGAAAGGGCTCCTGGTTCGAGTCCGGGTGGTAAAAAAAATATGTTTTCGATAAATTGATTTTATCTGAATATCTTTTTTGTTGATATATTTAATTTGTATTGGAGATGTGAACTGTTTATTGAGAAAGAATTACGAACAATCAGAATTACAATCAAATACAATCACAATAACAATAACGGTTTAAAAAAGAGTTTAACCATCACTCGTATAGATTTTAAACCACCCCTGTAACAACAATGTATATCGTTTTTGGGCAGATCTGAGTTATGAATGCTACAACATTGTATGTTTTCTTGGGCATCGAATGATATATTAAGCAACCATATAAAATAGATAAAGTTACCAGTACACAGAATTTCTAAGTGATCTGCAAGAACACTGTATATCATCAAAGAATGGCTGACACCCCATTTATTTATCAACATTTCTAAAAATTGATATACAGTGTTGTTGCAGGAGGAGGAAATAAATGAAAATGTATTTAATACAATATGACGTTATCTAAACGGCACTAACTTTGACAAAAGTCTAGCGAAGTAGCCAGGACAAGGTTAACGCTTCCTGTCCGGTGGGTCAAAACAAAACACGTCCGGTGGTGGTAGGTCTTTTTAGACCCACCTCAAGCTTTCTGTTTTAGAGCCGTTTTTTGGGAGACTTTTTATAGATATATCATTATATATATGATTTAATAAAATGGCACAATGTGCTGTAAACTTTCTCTTAAAAAATTAAAGTTTTTAAAAAAAATATTACGGATAATGTAGGTACGTGTAGTTGCGCATCAATGAACGTCCGACACGGACCAAGAACAAACATCCACTGAACCGTCGGTACGTCGTCGGCTACCTGCCGGTTTATGACGGTGATTATAAACATTTTACATTCTGTGAATTAATTTATTTTATTTTATTTTTGCACATAAATATATTGGCTATAAACAGAATTAAAAAAATAAGAATAAAATATACACAGAAGTAAAATGAAAATATTATAAGTGAAATCTAAATTTGAAAAAATATTTTTATACGAAATGCTATCAACAGTATTATAAGCAGAAACAAATAAGGAAAAAAATAGACAATTTTTATTCAAAATTTTATAAAATGTTCTTCATATACACCTATTATCTAGTAATAAATGTAATTCTATCTACTACTTGTAATTCTAATTAATTGAAAAATTGCTTGTAAACTATGCCCGTCTTGACACAGAATTTATCTAGTGAGACGGGCACAGTCCAAACAGATTTGTACATTGTATTATTTAGTTACAAATAAAATAAAATAAATAGATATAATGTTTATTGTGTTCTGTGAATTCCAATTACTAAATTGCTATTTTCGGAATATAATTATAAAATATATACAACAATTGACATAATTTAAAAAATAAGTAGGTAAAACAAGCTGCATATAATCATTTAAATATTGTTCAACCATAATGTATTTTTAAACAACATTTATAATTATAATTCAAAAGCAACAACAATGCTGAAAAGCCGACTCTATCGTCACAAGGTAGCGTCATAAAACTTTATTGGTGACCCTTTCGGGGGGACCCAGACAACACGCCTTAAATACGTATATTATTGCCAGACGAAAACAAGTCAAAACAAATACACAGTCAAATACCTGGAATCCTTTGTGTACCCTCTCTACGGAATGTTAGGAAGGAAAGTAATAAAGGCATTAAAAAATATGGTTTAAAGGTTGACAATATATGATTTTAGCGTGAGCGGTGAGTGGTAATGTTTAGGTCAATTTTTGTGCATTTTTCACATTTGTATCAATAACTCATTTGAATCTGGTCCAATATTAATTTGTGTCTCAAATTATTTGAAAATGTTTAATAAAAGATTAGCTAGAAGTAAGACAGTTTTAAACGAATATTCATAGCGTAATTCATATTTTTACAAACACCCGGGTTAAATCTGACCCAGCACCGCAGAGAATGCGTTAAATAATTATCAAAAATGATGAGCAATGCGTGCAACATAGGCTAGCATTCAAATATTAATTATTTCATAGATTGTTTTTGATGTAAACCGACCTTTGGGTACATGTTAAGACGCCATCCATAATATCTCATTGTGCTCCAGCTGGCCGAGCTGAAGTGGACGAACCCGACAGGGGGTCAATTGAAGTGTTCTTCAACAATAATAATTGACAACTTCTGCGGGACCAGCACTTGTGCAATGTACGATGCGGGTCTCCAGTGTTCGAGCAACTCTGTTAATTGAAACACGCGGCTATCCATCAATCCGATTGCCTGCCACACGATATTCTAATTTCTGATATTGTCAGCGTATCTATTGAAATAATAAATAATTAAAAATAATTCTACAATAATGAGACTATCAACGTGAATTAATATGAATTAAATATATTAATTATAAAGATATACATATAAAATCAATTCTATCGAAAAATATTGTTGTTGCGCCACCGGGATTCGAACCTGGATCTCTTTCTGGTGCTTTATCCAACTAAGCTACAGCGACATTATTTTAATTAATTAATTTTGATATTAATGATGGAACGATTAAATGTATTAATATCAAAAAGGTAACATATAGGGTCGAAAAATTGTCGCTAAAAATAATATCGCTGTAGCTTAGTTGGATAAAGCACCTTCCCCGGTTAGGAAAGAGATCCAGGTTCGAATCCCGGTGGCGCAACAACAATATTTTTCGATAAAATTGATTTTATATGTATATCTTTATAATTAATATATTTAATTCATATTTAAAATATTACATACCTATGTTCTGAATAATTACAAAATCACAATAAGAATGTGTTCTCCTAAAAAATGAATTAATATTTTATTTGTAGGTACATTTACTTATACATTATGTTGTAATGAAGTGGCAATTTCTCATTTTCGTAAAAACTTTCACCTCAAGGGCGCAAAGATGCTCGTAGGTTATATATATATATATTGTGATGTTCTTGGATTATGCCGATGTGTGTGTGTATGAATGAGCATCACAGCCCACGCGGGTCGTGTGCGCGTGTGTGAATGCGTTTGTATGTGCGGGTATAAATATACTCTGTGTCATTCTCTAGTAAGATTGTTTTAGTTAATTGTTACGTACTTGCGTAATAGTACGTCTTCGTTGTACTTTTCAGTGTTGTTAAAGGCCTAAGTAAAACTTGTGGTGATAGTTGACTATTTATTACAGTGCGATATAATTACTATACAAAATGTACAACGGTGGCGTAGTAAAAAAGAGCGCACCCTGTGTGTGACCGTTATTTATATCCGCACATACATACGCATTCACACACACGCACACGACCCGCGTGGGCCGTGATGGCTCACACACACACACATCGGTATAATCCAAGAACATCTTATATATATATATATATATACAGGTAGAGAAGATTTAGGATGTACGTAGTTAAATAATAAAAACTCAGGCTGTTGTTGTACGGCAGATTTATTAAAGATAACTAATGTTAAAAATACACAGCGTACTTTTTTACAATCTCTGTTTTGTCCACGTGTTATTTATTTAACCCTTGTGGTGCATAGCGGACATGTTTATAACAAATTTAATTAACTGGTCCACGTTGACTGCGCACGAAACCTGCGCGGTAGAGTATCTAATAAACACTAAGTACCTACATAGCAATATCTTTTACTTTGTAAGCATATTATAACATTTGTGTAGAGTCGTTTCATTTTAGGTATACATAGAATTTTTAAAATATTTCATGTGTAAAATACGCAATATTTAAAATGTGTAGCCGTTTTGTTCAAAAAGTACATTTTTTAAAGATAAAATAAATGACTTTATTTCTACTGTTAGAAATTGCTGTATACACATTTTTTGAGTGCTGTACCAACTATTTTAATAATATAAACATTATAAATGATTCAGTTGATTACCGTATTTCTACGAGTTCGGACTTTAAAAAAAGAAATATATCTGTGACTTAAATATATTTTTGATTGCAGTTTACATTGCAAGTCCAATTTGCAATTACGCGTACTGCTGTCGAACTCTCTTCTCACTGTCAACTACAACCTCTGGATTCTCTACAAGACCTTCAAGCGAGTAATTCAAGAGGAATTGAGCAAGTGGATGACAACAACATTATTTGACACCAACGGGAAGAATTAGAAGAGCCAGTATCAAACGTGACTGTGAGTGGATTTTACATACTTGGGAGAATATCAAAACAGAAGTCACTGTGAAGTCGTTCAAGAAGACAGGACTTCCAAATATGCTGGATGGGACTGAAGATGACGCAGTTTATGTAGAAAATGCAGATTCAGAGATTGACAATGTTCAGTAATAATATTATTAAGGAGAACACATTATTATTATGAAGTTGTAATTATTTAGAACATAGGTGAGTGATATTTTAAATACTAAAAACAAAGTAGATGGCATTCAAATAATGGAACGATAGATGTATTAATTTAAAAATGTGTAACGTACAGGTACTGTCGCTGTAGCATGTTGGGTAATGAATTTTTCCCGGTTTGAAATTGATTTTATATGTATATCTTTCTAATTAATATCAAGCGGAAAATTTTCAAGTTTAATATTAAATTTAAAAAAAAACTACAATGTTATTCTCATATTTTATTTATACAAAATGGAATTTAACGATGCGGATTTTACATTTTATACTTTTTTTACATTTTACTCTTAAATTTTTTTCTCTTGCAATTAGACCCTTGAATTTGAACACGCGAGAGGAATGCGTTGGTTCAATGGCAGCAACTTCAAGGCAGATATTTTCTTGTAGGGCCTGAATTGTTCGAGGATTATTACTGTAAACTCTCGACTTAAGGTATCCCCATAAAAAAAAGTTGCATGGTGTAAGGTCCGGTGATCGAGGCGCCCAGGGTACATCTCCGTACTTGTTGATTAATTTATTGGGAAAAATTCCCTTCGGCTTCTGTTGTTGAACCCCGAATACAGCTGCAGTTGCGGTACCAAAAACTCGTCGATCATTTAGAAATACACATCAGCAGTGACTGTCTCTAGCTAGTTAAAAAAATAAGGGCCAATTATTTTTTGATGGCGTTCCCTTATGTTGTCGGGGCACCATTATCCCATGTTCTGTTTATTAACATAGTCATCGATATGAAAATGTGCTTCGTCAGTAAACAATATGTTTCCAAGCGTTTGTGCTATTTCAAAACGTTCCAGCATCATTCTCGCTAATTAATATATTAATTTTCGTTGAGAAACTGCACGATTTGCAGTTTGTATGGATGAAACTGTAGTTTATTTTTCAAAATAACGTGCACTGTTGATTGTTTTATTCCAGTACAGGCTGCAATCTTCCTTATCGATTTACGCGGATTGCGCATAATTTCACGTCGAACTTGAGCCACATGTTCTGGCGTCGCTGCTGACGTTGATGTTCCCGGAGGAATTTGGTAAACCATTGTCCTTTCTTATCTGAACTTTAGAACCCAACACCAGATAAGATGCGTGCTCGGCCCATCATTTACTCGTCGAATATTAAAGTGAGTACAAAAAGCGTGACGCGCACGAACCAATGAACCTTTACACTTTAAATATTGCTCAACCGCAAACGCGCGGTTGCGACTGGCAAATCAGCAAATCACGCGCGTCGAACAATAACCCTCTCACTTACATCACCCTGATGGTTTACTAGCAGTTACAATTTAACCTTGTACATTTAATTACTATTTAATAATACTATTATTTAATAAAAACTTTTTTTTTTTTAAATTTGTCCGTTAATTTAGGGTTCGACTTAAATTCATACCGACTTTGTTAAACATTATGAAAATCATTTTATAATGAAAAGTGTAAGCTTTAGCCGAAATCTTTTAGCCGTCTTAAGACGAGCGCGCTGCCTTAATCCCGATGTTGAAGTCATAACAATTTTATGCGTATATAGTCATGAAAAAGCATGAAACCAACTTACCATAACGTCATTTCCCCAAGGGGTAGGCAAAAAGGTTAAAGCGCCACATTATTCTGTCCTGACACTTTCATCTCCACCTATATAATTCGGGCCATTATTTATGTTCACCTAGTGATCTAGTGGTCGGAGGTTCGAGCCTAGTTCTAGGAGACCATCAAGTTTTTCCAATTTTCATAGCACAAACGTTTAGCTCAGTTTGAAAATAGTAAGAATATTTATGTGACAAGGGAGCCTGAAATTTAGGTAGAACTTTGGTGATTTTTTCTATTATTTTTATTGACACGTATTAATGTATTGTAAGTAGTGCAACTTTGTCCAGTGCACGTTTATTTGAAACGAATAAAAAAGTCATTCAGAAATAAAATATACTATTTTGAATTTAAAAAAAACTTATGTTTTGCAGTTTAAAATAAAAATGGTTTATCAAGAAAATTTACTTACACAATAGACAGTACTCAGAAAATAAAAGCGATGTTAAAAAGCTAGGAATAATCCTCGATAGCAAACTTACTTTCAAGAATCACGTTGACCAAATTACCTCCAAGGCCTATAGAATGCTAGGATTCATACTTCGAACCTGCAAACACTTCCAAAATCCATATTGCTTCAAAATACTGTATTACGCATTCGTTCATAGTCACTTAGAGTGCGCTTCTCAAATCTGGAACCCATGGCAGATTACATATACAGCGAGAGTAGAACGAATACAAAATAGGTTTATTCAACATCTGAATGTTAGATCTAATCTATCATTCAACTCTTATTTTGATACAGCAAACTTCCACAATATGAAAACCCTAGAACATGGACGAACACGTGCTGACCAAATACTTCTCTTTAAACTACTGCAAGGCCATATTGATTGTCCCAGCCAATTAGAATTAATATCTCTCCATGTGCCATCTAGATCAACCCGGCAATCCGCACTCTTCCACATTCCCAGAAGTAGAACATCTTACATACAAAATTCATTCATTCACCGGTAATGCAAATACCATAATTAGACAAATTGACTAGTTCAACATTAGCCTTACTACGCTCAAAGGGTTCTTCTTATGAACTACCACAATCTCAATTTTGGCCATTCACTCTACCTCTAAAAACACACGTTGCTCTCCCTTTACCGCAACAATAGTTGCAACCTTCCCACCCTTCTCCCTCTTTTTTTTCTTATTTTCATTAATGTTCAGCATTTAAACATACTGATGTATCAAAATATTTTTGTGGATTTTCATTATTAGTATCACATGTTAAATAGTTATAGCCACATTGTAGATAGTATTATTTAAATATCAATAAAAAAAAATTCAAGCCAATCTGAAAAATATGGTTTTGAGAAAAACGTGACGTACGGACATTTTTGATCCTTTATATCTCGGGCAAAATTTGTAATTTTTCCGAGGGTGTATGCTTCCATTGAAGTAAAAACATTAAACTTTTGAAAAATTCAATAAAAGTTTTTTTTTTTAATTTCATGTTGGTATAACCCCTTAAGTGTACGCATTCCTATTTTTTTAAACTAATAAAAATTACTTCAAGTCCTTGATTTATTCATTAAGAGAATAACAACAGAATAGCGCTGTGATTGAAAGAATCCGGTAGAGAAGTGGCGCGCGTAGTGGAGCGCCCGGCACTACGCCCTGCTCCTCCGCCACGTCGTGTACGCGTGAGAGACGTCCTTTGCTAGTTTACTTAAGTATTTTAGGAGAACACATTCTTATTGTGAAGTTGTAATTATTCAAAACAGACGGTCTGTGTTCTAAAATAATAAAGTTGTATCAATGTGTCCAAAATTTAATAAAAATGAATTGATAATTCTGGCGTCTGCTATCAGTTTACTCAAAGGTATTTGAGATTCTGTAAAAATAAGGTAGATGGCTCTGTCAAATGATGGAACGATTAAATGTATTAATATCAAAAAGGTAACATATAGGGTCGAAAATTGTCGCTAAAAATAATGTCGCTGTAGCTTAGTTGGATAAAGCACCTTCCCCGGTTAGGAAAGAGATCCAGGTTCGAATCCCGGTGGCGCAACAACAATATTTTTCGATAAAATTGATATCTCTTTCTGGTACCATTGAGCTTACATCGTATATCTTTCTTATCATGAGATCGAGAGAAGATGGCTCTCAATCTCACTAGATTCGAATATAATTTTTGCCTTAATAAATTTCCCGTTACGGGTCAAATATTAATCCCTCTTCCGCTACTGGCTTCAATCGCACTCGTCGCTCGAGGCAGTCCTCCACTGAAGAGTTGAATTGAATCTGGTGCTTCTAGCCTCCGGTTCACCTTTTATACTGAGCTTTTGAAACTTCCAGCGCTGTGGAGGATCGTCAAATTACTATTTAAACCCTCTAGTTAAGTTTATCCGCGATATAATGCTTCTATTACGTTCTAGGGGGGCTATTGTGTATTGACTTTTGTGAAATACAAAATGTTTTGCAATATTGTAGCAATAAGCCGACTTTACAGACAAAATCTTGAACAAAAAACTGAGAATCATAATTCGTAATAAATATTTATATTCCTCTTCGAGAGATGATAATAATGAACAATGACGTTGAATATTATACAAGGGTGATCTAGAAAATAAAGACCTTTTAGGTTAATAAATTAAGAGAATATTATTAATTATTCAATACTAAGCACACACTATTTTACTATATTTCTTTAGGAGAACACATTCTTATTGTGAAGTTGTAATTATTCAGAACAGACGGTCTGTGATATTTTAAATATGAATTAAATATATTAATTAGAAAGATATACATATAAAATCAATTTAATCGAAAAATATTATTGTTGCGCCACCGGGGTTCGAACCTGGATCTCTTTCCTAACCGGGGAAGGTGCATTATCCAACTATGCTACAGCGACAATATTTTTAGCGACAATTTTCGAACCTATATGTTACCTTTATGATATTAATACATTTAATCTTTCCATTATTTGAGATTCTGTAAAAATAAGGTAGATGGCTCTGTCAAATAATGGAAAGATTAAATGTATTAATATCAAAAAGGTAACATATAGGTTCGAAAATTGTCGCTAAAAATATTGTCGCTGTAGTATAGTTGGATAATGCACCTTCCCCGGTTAGGAAAGAGATCTAGGTTCGAATCCCGGTGGCGCAACAATAATATTTTTCGATTAAATTGATGTTATATGTATATCTTTCTAATTAATATATTTAATATATTTCTCTACATAATCACCCGTTTTATTTAAACATTTATCATATATGTACGGTATCTTTGGAATACCACCAGATTCCCTCGGGGTTCTATCTTCTCTTTGTACTTTCGAGTTGATTTCGAGTGAAACTCGGTAGATTCGTAGAACAATGTTCATTTACTACAATAATGTATTTACAGTAATGAACAATTACATATCTCAGATATAGACTAATAACTATTACGAAGTGGCGATGGAAAAGAGACCCGTTCCCCCAGTGACGGCGTCTTATAACCTTTGTCCCTCACCACTCATCTCCACACTCTCCTGTCATACACACATACACACAAATCCAATGTGACAGTTCTCAAAATATGTTTACGAGATTTAAAGTTCCGCTAGTCCATTTAACTAATAATTCGGTATCACCATTAAAAAGTTTACAACACAAGAATTCTTTAAGCTATGTGAGAGCTGACACAATACTGACATTTATTCTCTGGGATGAAGTGAGACATCTAGGTCTCGTCGCCGGTAATAATCTGATCAAAAAAATCATCTGTGAAATCTGCAAACCATCAGTGTTGACCTCATTCCGCTGTTCATAGTTTTCGGAATTTTGCAAAGTAAGGAAGATTTTTTAAAACGTTAACCATCACAACAATACTAATTGACGCGCGGGACTCTCAGAGCACTAAATAAATATATTTCCCATTTAAATGCCAAATCCAATCCATCATAACATAGACCATGTCGCCATTTAGTGTGCTTCCTGAATAAGATACATTAGTATCGAAAACGGTCGACAATATATTGTTTATTTTTAAAAATAATACAAAATCTTTATGGTTTGACATATTATATTAAATAAATGACAATCACTTTGCATTAAACTAACTTCAGTTTTAAATACGTCCTGGCGAAGCTTCAGATAAGCGAAACCAGTTGACGTTGTATCAAAATATTCTTTTAAATACACTTTTTTTTTGTTTCTTCCTTCATGTCAGTATGAAATACAATAAAATTAATAATTCAAACCTTTTTAGTTCCACTGGAAACGTGTGACGTAATTTTGTTGATTTCTTCATACTAGTCGTCTACATACGTCATAGATTGGTTACGATTCGGTGACAATTACGACGATCACAACTCATCACGCCAAGTGGCTGGCGTGGGTGATATCCATCTTCTATCCAATGACGTCGATGGGAAAAATACATTATTAAGTTATCTTATAATATTATACAATGCTTATATTAAATAAGAAATACTAGAATTATATAACGATATTACTGTAACAATACCGCAACGACTGCTCAGATAAATTCTCCATTAGACAGTATTCAAAACTTGGGTAACGTGTACGCAGATGTCGCTGAAATATACTATATAACATTATCGAAAAATAAACAATTTTAACATATTTATTTATTTATTTATTATTATTATACACGCCTTATTCAGGCATTAACATAATTTGTAAAATAACAGAAAATTTCATCAGAAGTGCAGAAGTGTCAGCATGTTTTTTCACAATCTAAATTAAAAATAAATATAAAATGTGAAGTAAAACAATTTATCCGATACCATTGAGTTGAGACACAAAAAATTGTAATAATGTAGTCCTATAAAGAGTTAAATTTACAGCAAAAATGTCGACTATCTTCGCATATTCATTCCCCAAAGAATGCAATCTGGGGACGGCGGAGTTAGCTAAAGCATGAGTTCTGACATTACCACTGTAATAGAACAATGAATTGTGTCTCGATGACCTCAATGGTGCGTGAAAGTCAAGCAGATCAACAATCTGGGGCAGTCTATCATACCATTTATGATCCTGTATAGAAATATAAGGTCGGTCATCGCACGTCTCACTGATAATTTTAACAATTTCAGACGGCTAAGGAGATAATACTAATTGATATCCTCAGAGTGTATATTTAGTTTAAATATATAAAATGAATTATTTCTTAACCTTACTGGTGTCCTTACATCATGTAAAGAATAATTGTTTTCAAACTTTTCATAATTCGGCGAATAGCTTGTTCAAATTAAAAATTATATTAACCATAAAATTCACGTTAGGTTTGCCGGATCGACAGAGTGGACTCATTTTGATAATAAGTTTTAATAACTTGTGAACGTTGTTCCAATATGAAACGCTCCATAGTAAAATGGCAGACTATACTGCATAAAAACCACAATGACAGCTGTCAAAATTTTAATAAACATAGCTACTATTTTTATATTTTCTAAATAAAACAGTAAAATAACACAAAATATTATTAATGCGTGTATCGGAGTCATTCTTTGATCGGAATAAGGTTATTTAATCAATGCCATACGTATGCACGCGGGGGTCTCTGATTGAAAACCCTTGCGAGATTTTTTTTGTAAAGCGGTCCGCCCGTAAATGGCGGGAGAACGAGGGAAAAGGCGGGAACGGCCATAAAACGGATCCTTGGGGAACGCCAGACGATCGCTGCCGACCATTAAAGAACAGTTTTTCATCCCGTGGCTCATCAGTACTCGATTAAACTGGACTCGCTACATTAAGTGCCAACTCTAGTTTGGCTTACCATCATCTTTTCTGACATCTTTCTTAATCCTTATTCTAGCATTCTTTGGTATATTTTTTATGACAAATTTGATCACATGGTCATTCGATCATCGTTTCTTGCTATTCTTCTGCTCAATGCTGAGCATCACGATCCTCGTTATATTAAGTGCCAACCCTAGTTTAGTTTGGCATGATCTTTTCTGTCAACTTTCTAAATCCTCATTCTAACATTCATTGGTATTTTTTTGATACCAAAATAGAATCACATTTGTTCATATTCCATATTCATCTTATGCTCAAAGAACAATGCCAAGTATCGTGGTCTCCTGAAATATCTGGAACTTGGTGCATAATATGTCTCCAGTCTTAACTGTTTTGAGCCATGTCAATACCAGCGTTTACAGAGGACCCTGTTAACCTCTTTGTTTTGTCTCTTCATCTTGCAGGAGTCCGTCTTCTTGCTCGCTTTTTTCAACTGGAACGATGACTTGATGAGGAACGAAAGGAATTTCGGACTTTTACGGGAGTTCGTGTGTGTGTATGGGTGTCTCGTTGGGAGATTTTGAAACAGTCAAGTGTTTTGAAAGAGGGTGAGAGCCATCCGAAATTCCCCTTATTAAAAAAAAAAACCTTATGTTTAGCATCTGCCAGTTCTGGCCCTCCATTGACGGAGGGAAACATTTTTTTATTTTGTGCAAGACAGATGCTGTGTTATACATACATTGCGCATGTGGATGCTATATTATGTTTACTTTATTTACCTGTGCCTCCACCGATACTCTATACCTCATAGTACGACCTTTCTGTGTGTGTTGTGTATGAACTTTGAACTGTCAGAAACTACTATTGTGTTCACAGTGTTTCATGGAAATCAGCGAAGTTGTTCTTGAAGTTCAGGAGACCTGTAACTACAGCAGAGAAAATCCAGGTAAGTCGTGATTCCTGGTTGGTCCTTCAACCCTCACTGTTCTCTCCCTATACCAAACTTTTACTACCCTTCCTACATCTCGTTTTCCCACCGCTTGTGTAAACTGATACATATATCCATAACTTTAAGGTTTGCAGAAAGACTTCTATAATAATATGCTTTGGATAAGTTGTCAGAAGAAATGATGAGAGTCTCATGATCGCGATTAAGATCCAGATATTTTAGAGGTCCACGACGCTCAGCAATGACTATATAATGAAGAAGAAGTCTTAAATATTTTCTAAATTTATCTAATTGATTTTGCTCCAATTAATTACCAGTAGCAATATATTCGTTCCTGCATGTATTTGCAAAACTATTTTGAAGATATGTTCGTCTTAACACATTATAATAATAAATTTATGATACCTATCTTTTAACTCGGGTCTCTTTAAGACAAGGGTTAACAAGCCCCTTTTCTTTTCCAACCCTTGTGCACACTTCTGCCTGGGGATGAATATTAAACCTTCCGTAATTTGTGTTACCTCGAAGTTAAGCTAGGTAAGGTTAGATTAATATTTTAACTACTTTGCGTATGTGTAAATAATGCTGGTCCTGGATTAGTTCATTTGGTACCGTTGGGAATTATTTCAAATCAATAATAATAACAAACATATTTTAACAAGTCCTTTGTTAATAAAACTACCCGTTATCCTTTCATCCCCTTTGACATTTCGGCGTGTCTTTATGGATGCTTAGGGTAACCAATATTCATGTACAATCCGCAATAGCGACAAGCGTAAAATATACAGGATGGCCCAAAAAAAGTGATGACATCGCGTGATACATGAGTTATTTCAAAACATAACACAATTAATTATAATTCCTAATGTAATTTTTTTTGCACAAGCTTTTTAGTTAATCAGAAACTATCAAAACACCCTATATTGCATAATCTACTGGGTTTAAATCTGGGCTGTTCTGTGGCCACATGCCTGGCTCGATGAAATTAACATTCTCACGACGAAGAAAGTTGATTGTTTTTCTGGCTGTGTGAGATGGAACTCCGTCCTGCTGTAATGTCTAGCTATACTCCAGATTTTGTTTTGAAACTGTTTGATCATTTTCCTAGAATTCCAAAGTTTTTCAATTAGCCAATTTTAATCATTCTGGGCAAAAATTAGTAAAAAATGAAATATAAACAATGGGAAAATTAATAATCAAAGATGGCGACCGAAAATTGTCGAAATAAAACGTAATATAAGTAAATAGGTAAGTAAGTAAATTCGTAAATTATTTAAACTATTGTTGATATAGTTAAACTAGTTTTGATGTAATTATATCACATTTTACAAAATGTTTTAACTTTCTTTGGGCCACCCTGTATATTGTTACGTATCCCGTGTAAAACACGATACGTGAATGCCTTAATGCTGCAACAATTTATTTATTTCATATTATATATTGTAGGAATTAGTCCCATATATTAATTTATTTTATTTCATATCATATGTTGTAAGTACGTTTGGTATATTAATAAATGCCTCACCACGGGCGAAGCAAAAGAAAGAAGAAAAATAAGTGTAAGTAACAAAATATGATGCAATATTTGATTTTAATTTATAACCTAACTGAAATTATTAAGGATAATAATAGTTATAAGTATTCGTTTTCAACAAGTTTAAATAATACTAGCCTACCCCCACTGCTCCCGCACGGGATAAAATACGTTAAAAGACTATGAAGAGTAAAAACAAAAAAGTGAAAAAGATGAAGAAAAATTTTCAACCAGTTTTCCATATAAGTTAGACGTAGTATACTTTAGTGGACCTGCAAAAGTTTTTAAAACATAAATAGAGTCTAAATTCATGTCGAAAATCATAATGCGTCCAAGGGATATCTCTTTAATTCGAATAATAAGCAATGCGCCTGTGAAAGACAAATTAGCAACGCTTGATGTTAAACAAATTGCGTGAAAAAAGGAGCCAAGAAAATATTTTATTCATAAAATCGGGCTTAAAATATATAACAGTATAATATAATTTAACACTCACACGCATAGATAGGCTGCTCACTCATCGGTGTTGGGACTAAAGTCGTGACAAGATATGTGTTCATATTAAAGGGGTGACTATGCTATAAATGTTTTGTAGCCAGAATTTTACATTATTTTTTAGCCAGAGTGTTACAAAAACATAGCTTCTTTGCCGGTGTGTGGTGTGCATTCTAGGAATTGCTAAATTGTTCTCCTCTGAGATTCTGTTATTTTATATTACTTCTATAGAAACCTCAGATAACCTTTTCGATGAATATGTTTTTTAAAATGTTTTAGATTTGGCCATTGAAAAGTATATTCAAGCTTGTTCTCATTGGTAATTTGAATATAATCTTAAGTTATATTTTTTGTGCTGCCATCCAATGATAGTTAGCTTTATTTGTAGCAATTATACGTTAAAGTGACAGCCGCAAAAATGATAATATGTCATGTACAACTTTGGGCTGACGAATACTTGAAAGAGGTAGATAGATACGTTGCATTTGGCTGGAGATACCGAAATGAAGGAGGAAGGAAAATATTGTTTTAAATCAATATTTGGTAATTTGAATCACCTTAGAGCAACATTACAGTGTTGCAATTCTTTCAAATATCAGGCAGTAGATGTATTTTGAAAAAATATATCGTCAAAACAAGAAGGTCTTATAATTACTTTCTTACTCTTCAAAGATTTGTGTGATATTTTAAGATTGTATTTATTAGTCAATCAAACTAAGAATAGCGTTATGATATTAAAATATGAACAATTATTGATTACAAATGCTTAAACTTAGGCGTATATGCGGTAGATCCATTTATGACAAAGTAAATAATGAATAATTAAGGAAAGAATACTAAGCTGATCTTAGTAAGATCAGATATAATAAGATTAAGAAGAGATCACTCAGGTGGTTTGGTCATATAGAACGGATGCATGAAGAGAGAGTGGTAAGAAAGATATTCGACACAAGTGTTGATGGCACTAAAAATAGAGAACCTCCGCGGAAGACTTGGCATGACCAGGTAAACCAGATACTGCAGGATTGTCGTCTTAGAAGTTTTAATATCGGCGAGCTTGTATGAGGCGAGAATCTCTAGTTACATATTTTACAAAATATTGACTTCGCAGAATAAAATCCATTTAATAGAAGTATTTAAAATTATCCACATGGCTGGTTTAAACTTCAATCGGAAAACTGAATCGCGGGTGTTGGGTTCTGCGCTGAAAAAAGGCATAAAAAATCGCGACTTTATGAGGCGTCTGGTGCCCCCGCTGGTGCTGTCAGCCCGCCGACCCTGCGCCGCCTCCCTCACCAGCTCCTCAGCAGCCCCGCATACTCCTCGCCAGCCCTACATCACCGCTGGCCCCATCCCCCGAGGATTGTAACAGGCCGAAGCCGCTCCTGATTTATCTAGTGGAAACCAACGTAACCGTTATTTGACAACCGTTAATTTCATTTTAAATTACAATTGTACCAAACAGTTAATTGTACGTATTTATTGGAATGTTCTAGCTTGGTACATACATTAACAATGTATTTATATAAGTCTCAATCACTCACACTTATTACCATGGTACTATGGAGATTAAACGGGTCGTCGCTATGAAGATAAATGTTAGTTGTACAGTAATAGAACAGCCACCCTTTCTCGGAACCGGTTTAGAAGCTAGGGCTTCCTTATCAGTCCCACCCATCAAAGCTAATAAAAATGCCTGACTTTTAATTCAATTACATTTTTACAATTACAAAACGAAAAAGGTGAAGAAATTCAATATGGTTATTGGCAATTAAGATTTAAAATTTTGACTCTCCAGCATCCTTTAAGTGCTGTCTTTATTCATAAAAAATAATACTATATAAATCTATAAAAACATAGTATTACATACATATGGTAAATAAAGGTGAAGTAGTTAAAGGCAGACACTCAGGGATCCAGTAATCAAAAAACACACCCAAAAGAGGGACAGTGGACGAGACACAAAATGGATTGAGTCACACTTACACGGACAGACTAACGGAATTGCAAAACACGCGGCATGGAGAGTGAGAGGTAGGCGCGTAGATGGAGCCTGACTACCCGCCTAAGGAGCTCCAACGAGTCACCCATACCCGAACAAATTCCTTATATAGAACAAGATTTGTCCCATTACTAATTAGGTCTGCATTTCTGGGCGGGCGGTTAGTTGTGTGTAGTAGTGTTAGTTGTACAGTTATAGATAGTTTAATGAATGAAGATACAAATCGGAAGGATTTTGAAGGTTATGTTGAAAATCATATGATTAGTGTAGGAGTAGTATAAATACCCAATATTTCATCCACCACTCTTGTGTCTGTTTGATATTGCTGAGTGTATTGTGTATGTGGAGGGCCTGAACGCGCCTCATAGTTACCTGGTTGGTAAACCAGTTCGTATCAACCTTACAACCATATGTGTACTAATCGGCAGACCGACGAGATTACATCGCAGTGGCTCAGCTGGCTACCTGACCAGCCCACCGATGAGTGACTGACTGTGTCTATTGACCTGAAATTGTTCAACTATAAATTGATTACACGACTTGTGCAAATGTCTCCAATGAACGACATTAACCGTAAATTAATTATTATTTAATACAAATTAAATGTATTAATTAGAAAGATATACATATAAAATCAATATATCGAAAAAATATTATTGTTTTGCTACGGGGATTCTGCCTGGATCTCTTCCTATCCGGGGAAATGCGTTAACCGAATATGCTACACCAACACAGTAAGTTGACGACAAATTTTCGATCTATCTATCGTTATACATCTATCGTTCGAATATTTGAAAGCCATCTTATTTATATTTACGGAATCTCAAACACCTTTGAGTAAACCGATAGGAGATCCCATAATTAATTGATAATTCATTTTTATTAAATTTTGAAAACATTAGTACAATTGAAATATTTTTAAGGAGAACACATTCTTATTGTGAAGTTACAATTTTTCAGAACAGACGGTCTGTGATATTTTTAATACAAATTAATTGTTTTAATTAGAAAGACGTACATATACAATTAATTTATCGAAAAAATATTGTGAATATCAGTATTAGAGATCCAGGTACGAATCCCGGTAGCAACAACAATATAAATTGATTTTTAATGTATATCTTTCTAATTAATACATTTAATTAAATATCACAAACCTATGTTCTGAATAATTACAACTTCACAATAAGAATGTATTCTCCTAATAATAAAGTTGTATCAATGTGTCCAAAATTTAATAAAAATGAATTGATAATTCTGGCTTCTGCTATCAGTTTACTCAAAGATATTTGAGATTCTGTAAAAATAAGGTAGATGGCTCTTTCAAATTATGGAACGATTTAATGTATTAATATCAAAAAAGGTAACATATAGGTTCGAAAATTGTCGCTGTAGCATAGTTGGATAAAGCACCTTCCCCGGTTAGGAAAGAGATCCAGGTTCGAATCCCGGTGGCGCAACAACAATATTTTTCGATAACATTGATTTTATATGTATATCTTTCTAATTAATATATTTAAAATATTTAATTTGTATTAAAAATATCACAAACCTATTTAAGGTTAGAACGTTGTAGAAATGTTTAAAAAAAAGATTTGGACACGACTTTTGTACACTGAGGCATCATCATTGACAATCATTAATTTGTTGAAAGGCCGTACGCCAACCTTCTACAGAATTATTCTAACTTGACAAATCTCTTTTTACTCTGTCAAATATATTCCACACATTAATAGAAAACATTGGAACTGACATTCTTCCGATATAATCCGTTACATATCTTCCGATATATCCGATGGAATAAAGGATATAAAAGAGTTTAAAAATAAACTAAACGAACACTTCAAAAACACATAATTGGATAATAAACAATATTACAGAACACTTCAGAAGCACACAAATGGACAATGAATAGAATATGTAAGGTATTATATACAATTATTGTAGTGTAACTCCCTCTCCAAGCACAAGAGCTGGCCTCTTTTTTGGAGAGGTAAGCGAAAGAAAATCAAATGTATGTATGTAACCATATATTTAAAAATTGAATTTATTTTGCCATTGTATTTTCGCTAAATTTAATAAATAAAGTATATTCCCAATATTGTATTAAATTGTCAACTTCATCATGAATTCGCCTGGTGTGTTCTCACCATTCAACGTGTTAACAAAACACTATTTTTTTGACGCTGGTATTAGTACAAATTTCCTCAAAAGCTTTAAAAAAATCTGTCTCACTGAAGAAATTATTCAAATAATGCGTTCGCGAGTGCTTTATGTGAGAATGTATAATTTTTAATGTGATGTCCTTGGGATTGTGTGTGTGAGTGCCGCCCCGCCGGTGTGAGTGCGTGCGAGGCTATAAAGGGCGACGCGCGGCAGGGCGCGGTCTCTCTCTGCGTGTCCATCAACTTTATCGTTGACTTATACTAGTGATATACTAATTTGTATCAAATTGTAATAAACGTGTTATTGTTACAAAGTCTATTTCTTGGATCTTCACATTACGAGGTGTACACTGAAGACGTACTTAGAAGAAGACAAGTACGTAACAATTAATATTATTCAAAAATAACTAAGCAATTTAAAAATTTATTATTTCTTCGGGCGCATTTGTCGAAGTGGTCTTGCCGAGGCGCCTTTATCGGGGCTATCTCGCCGGGGTGCATTTGTCGGGGCAGTCTCGTTGGGGCGCATTTGTCGGGGCGGTCTTACCAAGGCGCGTTTGTCGGAGCTATCTCGTCGGGGCGCATTTGTCGGGGCGGTTTTGTCGGGGCGCATTTGTCGGGGCGGTTTCGTTGGGGCGCATTTGTCGGGGCGGTCTTTTTCGTCGGGGCGCATTTGTCGGGGCGGTTTCGTTGGGGCGCATTTGTCGGGGCGCATTTTTCAGGGCGGTCTTGTCGGGGCTTTATTTAGTGTTTAAACCACTAAATGAGAATGGAGAAATATTTATTACTATTTTCTGATTTTTGATCATAATCACTAGCCGATCAACTGCTGCATGAAAACCTTCACTTGACTTTGCCAACAGTTTCTTCACACACGACGTAACTTTGAGGTCATTTTTTGTCTCGCGAATACCACAGGTGTTGAGATAAAGTATATCGTGCAAGGCAGAAGTTTGGTAAGCCGGGCGCCCGACACCCCACACCCCACACCGCGGAGGATTACCCCCCACTTGTTTAGGGGATGTCGGCCCTCGACCAGTGACGGTACGTAAATAATATATCGGTGTGTCAAGGTAAAAATATTAAATTATTCGCAACACCAGCAATTTTGTATCGACTATAAAACGCAAGTACATTTACAGGAATTATAGTATTTAGCTTAATGCTAATAACTACCATCAAATTGTATATCTCTCATGACTAAGCATTGTGGTTCTTTATCGCGATCTTGGGCCTTGTTTTGTACGATATATTCATTAATTAATCAGTCAATTTTATTGTACCTCGACCTCTCACCCTTCTTCCTTGCACGTTACCTGTGATTACTAATTTCTCCAGATTATCTGTGTTCAAAGTATAAAATGATGTTTTTCCTTAGTGCAAAGTTCCTGAAAAATGGAGACATTCGTTCGTATCGTAGTCCATAGTAAGCGCTACATTCGACGTCAAATCCACATCTTGAAGGCGTCAAACATGTTCCTTTTTTACATTTTCAAGATTTGGTGCAGAAAACATAGGAACGAGAAAAGGGACTCACCGAACTCCGCCTCTCCCGAGTCTCTCGATCACCTCCGGACGCAGTGGACTGTATGGGATTATCACATAATTTCATTAAAGGTCGAAAACAATAAACTCATGAAATCTCCAAGATCAAGAACAGCGTTTTAAGTATTCTGACTCAGGATCGCCGATCGACACTGACGCTCGCTAGCGGCGGGGGAAGGAGGAAAGGTGGGAGGCACAAAGTATTATAATAATGAGTCTCAAACAGGATTCATGTTTCAATTATCGTAAATCGACAAAACGCTACCAAATTAGGGAATATTAGACATAATACTGGTTGTTGATTTATTCAGTATAGTACATAGCGATTTAATATTTGTATTGAATATTGACTCTAAGAACAACTGTTGCGTATAAGCGTAGATGCCGGAATAATATCAGGAAGGAATAGGCACTCACCACAATCCGAATTCTGCTGACATCTCCAAAGATGTGGACTGTATATTTTAAACTCACTATTCACCGAAACAGTATAGACGCGAAGTTTCGAATTAGTATAATATTGTACACGTATAACCGTACTGGCTCAAGGTTGTCAATCGACTGGTCGGCGGCATGGCCGGCATTAATGTTTATACACCAAATAAATATATGTCCCAAACAACAGCAAATGCTTATGTATAAAAAAATGTATATTTTCTCGTATCTAAATTATTTATTATATTCTTACTCATAAAACCGAATACATTAATAGCTTACCTTCTACCAGCAATGACATATTTGTAGTTGAAATCTTGTGATATTGGTAGCATAGTTGTGTGACAGCTGCTTATAGCACATAACCAACTTTTTATATTTATTTTGAGATGAAAAAAGGGAACCTAACCTTACACTTTTGTTGTATTTTCAACAAGATTTTCTAGGGTTATTTCCTTTTACTGTACACTCAAGTTGATGGTAGTGAAACTCGGTGTGAGACTTGTAACAATACTCGTTTATTTCTGTAATATATTTACAGTAATGTACAATAATGTACTCAGATATTGCTTATTGTTAATGCGAAAGAACGACGGGAAAAGAGCCCCATTTTCTCTTATATCTCACGACCCCCACCAATTATCTGACACACACATACACAACACACACTCATGTAAAAGTGACAGTTCTCACAATGTTATTAATTTAAAACAAGTAATTTGAGTTATTCCCATCTGACCATTGCATGCATGCATAAGTATATAAAAAAATTATTACAGCTAAATTATTTTTAATCTAGTATGTGTATTAAAGTCTTATGATGTATTGCGGTAAATCAACTTTTATGTATCTGTCAAAAATACTATAAATATATTACCATACTATTGTTACGCTCAGATGGTCGCTCAGTTTAATACAAAACTTGGGATGCCATCAATCAGCTCAGTTATAGAGCCATCGTTCTTGCATGATAATATTACCACGCCGCTACTGGCCACAACAAAGTTCCATTGCCAAAAGATTTCCAGCGGACAGTCTGATTGTTTCGTGCGAGTTTGATGGAAGGCGCTTACTGCGAATGTGAAAAATGAACCAACCCTTTAGTGCCTACAAAAATGGGGTGTATTTTCATGAAAAACTAAGCGTGTACAAGTTCAGTTATGTACAACGCAAAAAACTATTGCCTCATTAGCCTGGGAATACACCGCTTCTGTGCCGACCCTTGAGTTGAATATTATTGTTATGAGTTCAATTTTTGGTATGTGATCACCATTTAGTTAGCGTCGCATCTGCTCTAATGATGCCCACTGACATTTACTTCTGTACCAGTCGGTTCCCTAATTACTGAGGATCACGATTCCGAACGTCTCTTCTTGTTTCCATCTTTCTCTGCAGCAGCAGTGAGGATGGCCAAGACTGACAAGCGCGCGCCAAATCGACAAGTTTATCTTATCCGTATGTTCGCAGATGCCGAGATAATCTTATTATAAATATGAATTAAATATATTAATTATAAAGATATACATATAAAATCAATTTTATCGAAAAATATTGTTGTTGCGCCACCGGGATTCGAACCTGGATCTCTTTCCTAACCGGGGAAGGTGCTTTATCCAACTAAGCTTATGATGGAACGATTAAATGTATTAATATCAAAAAGGTAACATATAGGGTCCAAAATTATCGCTAAAGGTAATGTCGCTGTAGCTTAGTTGGATAAAGCACCTTCCCCGGTTAGGAAAAAGATCCAGGTTCGAATCCCGGTGGCGCAACAACAATATTTTTCGATAAAATTGATTTTATATGTATATCTTTATAATTAATATATTTAATTCATATTTAAAATATCACAGACCGTCTGTTCTGAATAATTACAACTTCACAATAATAATGTGTTCTCCTAAATAATCTTATTATATTTTATTTTTTAATATACGTATTGTTTGGGACGTATATTTATTTTTAAAATATGAATTATTGAACGAAAATAATGCGCTGTACCTTTCACCCCCTTCCCTTCCCACCCGGTCACGCCGCCGATCAGTCAGTACGGTTATACGTATATGATACAAGTTTACAACATTGTACTAATTCGAGACTGTGTGACGAAATAGTTAGTTTAAACAGTACAGTCCACATCTTTGGAGATGCCAGCAGAATCCATATTATGGTGAGCGCTAGACTCCTTCCTGCCCTGAAATTCCTCCGGCATCTATGATTATACGCAACACGTATGTGTGTCAAATTGACATCAGTTAATACTATTCTGGTTGGCTTTGATATTATGGACTAAAAATGAATCAATTTATACTACGGTAAATCTCAAATACCTTTGAATAAAACCCGATAGGAGACGCTATAATTAAATTAATCAATTCATTATATGAAACACTTTTGTTGTAAAACTGCCTTTTCACGAGAAAAATGTGATTTACTTAATTATGGATTATTATTACAATGTATATAAAATTGTAAATGAAAATAAGATACCTTATATAATCGATATGTTTTCTTACATATTTACATGTTTCCATGGTTCAGCAAATATACGTGTTCGGATATTTTAGTATTCAACATGATTTAATAGGGAACAAAAGGTTAAGAAAATGGCATGGCGTGAGCAAGTAAGAAAACGCTTAATTTATTTATTTATTTACGGTACAATGACCTTTTATATACAACTCTTTAGTACATACTATAATAATATGAAATAAAGAAAAAAAGAAATCAAATACCTACAGTATTTCGCGACGAGAAAGCTATCGTCTAGATGGAGCTCGCCCGGAGCAGGCTCCTACTGATCCGCGATTTCTCACTCAGCGTGATGATGCGTGCGCCGCTGTGTTGGCCACGAACTCACACGGTGCTTGTTTTCTTGCCCTGTTTTCAGCAAAACAATTAAAATAATAATAATAATAATAATAATAAAAAATAAATAAATAACCTTTTCTCAAACTCATTAAATATATATAATATTTACACACTGGGTCTAAAAAGTACTTCTAAATACGCCTTGCCACATCTTTAAAAGCAGTAAAAAAATATTTAACCACTTCGGCTTACAATATTTTCCAGTTTCGAGCAAATAAAAAATAAACCAAATTGATTTCGTATCTTTAAATATATTTAAGTCCGTAAAATAGACGCTCCAAAAGAAATTGAGATACAAATTACGGACACAAATTGAGCGTCATTGAAATTTTTATTTACCGAGGAAATGAAATCAATTTCACTGAACCTTTAAGAATCTAGTTGTCAGGGCTACTTGCTTATTTTCTCCAAGGGTCGCCGGGCTGGGAGGGCTGGGCGGGCCGGGGTAGCTATCGTTGTCCGATTTTATTAGGGGAACGTGCCCTTCGTCCATTTCCCTTCGCTCGCCTTCACGGGCAACTACGTGATGCTGGAGCCGATCTCTAAACTAGGAGATAAAAACTTTGCTAGTTGCTAAAGTTTCCGAATAGACTGAAAATGTATTTTCAGCTTGTGAATGCATCTTGGTTGGTCATTTACTTCCCACAAAGTTGGTACATCGATGATTTAACAGCTGTGTTATCGCATTCGAGTAAATGGTTTAATTTAAATTTGACCATTTTGTAACTATAAGGAATCTAAATTAAATTAATGGAAAATTAGTTCCATTAATAAATATACATATTAAATAAAATTAGAATCATTTTGTACCATCACCTACCTGTAGCATTATCAAATCACAACTTCTAACAACTATTTTGCGAAATATACTTATTTGGTAGATGACTAATAAAGGGGTTGGGTCGAAAATCACAACCATTTAAAATAATTGTGTTAATTAAGGACAAAACAGATCTTAATGCGAAATATTTCCAACATTTTAAAGTAATTTAGATTTTCTAATCTTAATTTAATCGTGAATTCCTACTAAGAATTTTCAATTAATAATGTATTTAATTTTTTAATGTTATCATTTTTTTATTGAAAAGTTGCAATTTAATAACATTATTGATTTTTCAGCATGAAATATTACAAAAGTAATTTTTAAAGAGTTGGGAGATTTTTCCACATTCACACTTTTCTCCTGATCTTGCTCTATCAAATTTTCATATTTTCCACTCTGATTTACTTTTTTTAATAACGGCACTGTTCTTCAAAATTGACTTGACGTCGTCTTCTGCTCCAAACAACCAGATTTATTCAGGCGCAGAGTCAAAAATTCCAGAACGTTGGGAGTCAATTCAGGAGGATATATCAATACTTTTAAAATTAGCAATATTAACTTTGTGGTTAAAATTAAAATAAATAAAAATATGGATATATCAATAAGTTTATTTAAAAAATATATTTACGTTATAAAGTTGAGATTTACGCACTGTAAAATGAAGTCAGCGTGGTCCAAACGATCACAGTTAGTAGAATACACTTGCAGCGACCATAATTCAAATCTACCGCCATCTCAGTCGGCATCGACGCTGGCGACAGCGCTGCCGGCTGCTGCCACAAGTCTGGCTCAATTCACCGCCGAGCAGTCTCTCGAGTTTCAGCGTTTCACAACGGCGGTCTTGCCGGCTCGCGCTTGCCGAGCAAGACCGCTAATTCATTTCATTTCACGCACACATGCACCATCTACATTCTTCATTCGTTCTCTAATTCTATCTGTTTTCATTGTCATAATAAACCTCAACACACATCAATCACATTTATTTCGTTTAACCACCGTCCTAACCCCCAAACACTTTTAGATCATTTACAGCAGATGAAAGATCTACGTCAGTATCGTAATAGCCCTCTTGACTACGCTACGTCTGCTAGACCGCAAATCTTAGGGCTATCACCACAGAAATGCCCGTTGTCTTTGCATTCGGTTGATCCAATGGGAGCGGATTACTCCTCTTCCTTTATATCCCTCAACGTGGCCTATCACAACGAGCTTCTCCAAGCTATCTTCAATTCTCGCAAATCAACTGGAATGAAGACACGCTGGACAGGAATCCGTATAGATCAATTGTGGTGGCAACCATGGCTGTCGAGTTTGTGACGATGATTTAATGAATTAAAAAATTAAATTAAATTCTAAGGGTTAAGTCCCTTTCATTTTAGTGCTAATCCAAATAAAACCAACAAAATAAAATAGCAAAACTATCCATTGTTATACTAATTTTGTAGCATCAACAATACTAATACATTTTTTTTTAATATTGAGTATTATCCGCCTGGGTGATAATATTACTTTAATATCTTGTAGAAGAGTTTTTACTGGTATGTAGTTAGTTACTTATTAAGTATTATTAACACTTACTGCCCGATGGGTTAAAACAAAACACGTCCGGCGGTGGTGGGTCTTTTTAGACCCACCTCAAGTTTTCAGTTTTTCAACCGTTTTGTGGAAGATATTTTGTAGATATTTAATTTAAAATATGATTTAATGAAATGGCATGATGTGCCGTAATGTTTCTACAAAAAAATTAAAACTAAAATTTTTGAAAATATTACGAATAATGTACATATTCTCACGCATCAACAGACGCCCAACACAATCAAAATACAAACATCCACTGAGCGTGTAATCTTCTCGTCGGAACCCGAACAGGTAATGTCATAAAACTTACAGGTAGGCACAACGCTACTCAAATAGTTATATTACTGGTATTGTTTAAGGGTCGCCAGATGAAAATAAGTCAAAACAAATACATGGACACATACCTGGTATCCTTTGTCTACCCGTTCAAAATGTTGACAATGTATATTTCGGTGTAAGCGTTGAAATTCAATCTCATAAAAGTAACTGATTTTTGAACGTTCACATTTTTATCAAAAACTCATTTGAATCTCGTCCAATAACATTTATTTGTATCTTAAATTATTTGAAAATATTAAATAAAAGATTAGCTAGAAGGAGAACAGCATTTGACAAATATTTACACTCGGGTCAAATCTGACTCACCACCGCAGAGGATGTGTTAAGGATTCTTCATTCTTATTGTGAAGTTGTAATTATTCAGAACATAGGTCTTTGATATTTTAAATACAAATTAAATGTATTAATTAGAAAGATATACATATAAAATAAATTTTATAAAAAAATAAGGTATGGTGCATTATAATGGAACGATAAATGTATTCATTTGAAAAGTGTAAGTGTTTGAAAATTTGTCGTCAAAGTACTGTCGCTGTAGCATTGTTGGATAATACACCTTCCCCGGATGGGAAAGAGACCCAGGTTCGAATTATGGTAGCGCAATAACAATATTTTTCGATAGAATTGATTTTATATGTATATATTTCTAATTAATACATTTAATTTTTATTTAAAATATTATTAACATTTTTTTAATACAAGTACTGATTTTAAGTAAGCATAATATTTTAACATTGTTAATTTGTTATTTTTTTTTGTTAAAGGCACTTGCTTCATGCAGACATAACAAACAAATGATTGCTGAAGATAAAACAATGAATTCTGCAATAATTTAATTCAGAGAAACATTTGTGATAATTAGTCGGCTGTAAACAGCGAATCACAAAGGGACTTATTAATCTCCCTGCAGCATCTCTAATGGTGGACCCTTTATAAATAATCTAGCAGCCCTAGCTGCCGGTAGGTAGGTTCTGCCAATAAATGTTATTTCTCGGGGCGATGGTAATTGAGCGGAATTAACGATAGCATCTATTAGCAACCGGTAATAAAGCTCGCAACTCAATTCCCAGATTGCTAATTGCATTAGTTCCGTTACAAAAATTGCAAGAAAAAATAATTCTTCAACGTATTATAAGGCTAAATCACTTTTATGTAAGGTTATCTTAAGACTTTAGAGATTGTTTGAACAGTTTTCTATCCAACATCTGCACGATAAAGATGTAAAGTTCGAAGGAAAAACTTATTACAATTATGTTAAGAACATACCTATTTATTCGGTGCCTCTATTATACAGTGCCCTTCAGAAGGCTCCTCCTAAAACGTTGTACTCGGTCCAACATTTTTTCCATTGCAAGAAGCTTCGTTAGGTTCTTTAGAGCAAGCATCGTAATCCGTTCCACCTCCGCTCGTGACTTTCAATGATGATCCTTCATTTCTCTCTTCAATATGATAAAAATAAAAAAGTCAAATAGGGCAGATGATCGGTTTTTGTATATAAAACTGAATATCTATCTGTTCTCTATACAAATCTACATTTGTAGACCGATCTAAACCAAATTTTTCCAGTCTGCTTTTCTTTGGCTATCCCGTTTTCTCCCAATGATATAAAAATGTTTTACATTTAATGCCTTCCATTCCAAATTTTTGACTTTATTTATTTATTAAACTTTATTGACATACATGTTTTTGTTGTAACAAAGGTGAATATAAAATATTGTAAAGTAACATGATAAAGATAAGATACAATTATATTGCATAAATATATACTCGCAGTTTATTGTGTGGGATGGAGTAGACTCTACCTCTGATATATACATCATTGTCCTGGCTGCTTTGCTAGACTGCCGACTGTGTTAAAGTGGCCAGTTTTTTTCGTGCTATTGTCGTGTTATTTAATTCAAGAAAGATAAAGATTCGACGGAAATAAAAATAATAGAGAATATGTAATGAGTATTGTAGAATTATAGCGATGCTTCTGTTTGATCTCTACCCAATTGGATTATATATTGGGTCCATGTTTGTATAATCTTATTGAAAGTGAACCGTTTCAGTTGGTGTTGAGTGTGTTGTACAGTTTCGGAGCTAAGAACATGTAGAATCTTTGATAAAATGTCGTTGTTGTTCTCGGAACTGGCGGGCAGATGTTCGTTGTTTGTCTTGTGTTGTGTCCATGATTTATTGCTTGGGGTGAGTTGTTGTTAGCATGCAGATATTGGACGAGTCTCAACATATAGATTTGTGTTAAGTCTAGGGCATTGTACTATTTTAATATAAGATCTGATGGATATCTAAAGTGACAATCCTTCCGTTTTCCCGGTCCAAATTGTGTATTATATTATATTGAATATCATTTGTTATAAATTTTAGGATCCTGCTCAAAATATGGCTATCCTTTCACTTCTGAGTAAAATATAGTCATCCGTTCCTATGTTGTGCTTAAAATTGATTGAATTGTATTACTTGTTTACTCGTAAAATATTAATTTCCACTATCAACTGTTGCAAACTCCTGCATTTGATAAATTAGCGAGTAATGCGACACCTTGTCCTTGCTGTACTTCAGGCACTTTCTCTCTGTCTTTCAGTTGATATGCTCATCGTGGCCCTCTATTCTGCTTCCACAGCGCGAACTGCCCCCACTGCCCCCACTCTTCGTTACCCTGGGTCTTGTTAAGTGCGACGTGTTCCGAGGCTCTAGTCGTGTCTCGGGCTTATTGCATTTTTATTTATTTCGGACTTTTTGTTTGTGGGTGTGTGGGTGTCTCGCTGGGAGATTTTGAGACTGTCAGGTGTTTAGAAAGAGAGTGATGGCCGTCTGCTCTTTTTTTCTGCCGGTCATGGGTTCTCTTTGCCGAAAGGTATTTTTTTTGTTTTTGTGTATTGTCTTTATTTTTACATTTAAAGGGTATGCAGTTCGTCTTGTGTGCATTTGATTTATTTATTCCTTATGTAATTTTACTGCACTATCTATATAGTCTATACTGTGAATTTAAAGGACTAATATAGGAGCTTTTGCTCATTAATCGATCCTGGGTAAACGGTGGGTCACCATTCACTGTCCATCTTATTGGAGATCGACCTCTAACTCTTCGATCCTGTACGTTGTCCGTAATCACCATTTTATCCAGACTGTCTATTTCCTGTAGTAACATGCCGAAAGGATTCGTTTCCTGTATATTATAAAAAGCCTTCAGATATAAAGTTTTGTATGTATTTCACTGTTTCTCAGATCTTTGGGGAATGTGTTTAACCTTTAGTGATGTAATTAGAAGATAAAAAGAACACACAATTACTGAATTTTCATCTCCAAACACACTGTCATTAAACAAATTATAGATATCTCATAGAGACGAAGCTATTTTTATTACATCTAATATGGAAGTATGGGTAATTACAGGGCTCACGATCTATCTTAAGTGATACACTTTCACCGTTCTCACCCATAAATCAATCTCTATATCTATCAAATTTTTGGAAGTTGTGTATATGTTACTATATGAAAACACTTCGAGTACAACAGCACTATCGCCATCTATGGACTAAATTTGATATTAATTTCCTTGAAACAGCACATATATCACTAATGAGAATCTTATTATTTTGAAATTATTTAAAGTTTGATGATAAGATAGGTTATGAGACCAGAAGGTTAATCGTGAGTGTCTAATATTTCCAAATAGATTACAGTAGAATATGCGCGTGCGTGTGTGTGTGGCCAGAGCAGGATGACCAATGAAATACTACTTACAATATATCAATGTATATTGATTAAAGTTGTCACGTTGGAATTTAATCCTTCAAAGTAATTTTTACAACTCGCCACATTTAAATATGGTAAACACAAATTCAGTTCGTTCGGTACTGCCGCGTGCGGCCACTCGGCTCACTGCAGTTCAAGGAGACACCGGTCGCATCGAAGAATTACGAGTTGGAATAATACCTTGTGGATACTAGGGCATCATTTGTAAATTATTGTTGTATCTAATTTGTATTGTACTCTCTTCCTATGTAGAAATGTTATTTTCAATTCCTTTTTCAATTTTCTTTTTCGGGCCCCGAGCTAAGGGTACCTGGTTTTAATCTGAAGGCAGTCTTTATTTGCTATGGAGAAATCTTTGGCACATCGAGCGTGATGGCCACGTGAAAGATAATGGATATGCAGTAGTTACGGCGCACGAGTTTCGAGGTTATGTAACATCAGTCGAATGTTTATTCCGTGTCCCTTTCGTCCATTTTATAATGTATAACTGTCCCGCTCTGGCCTACTGGTTACTTGCGATTGCGCACCGACAGCGAAATATAAAGTTCTTGTGCCTTTTTTTCTGTTGTCCGACATCCGCGCCGTGCGTAACACTGGGACCGCGCAGAGGAAGTGTATTCAAAATTTTCGGAATTACAGTGATCCCTCGGTTCGGCACAATAAACGTGCTCGTCAACCGGAGGTGAAGACGACGCTCAATCCAGAACTCTTAAGCAAGGTAGGCCAGATCAATTTGACCTTATGTTTCTTTAGACTTCTAATTCGGGTTGCGTTAACTAATTAAAATTACTCTCGATACAGTCCACGGGATCTTATCCCACCAGTAACCATCATTTTAACTTAGTTGTAACATCAAGAAAGAACAACAGTTCATCATGGAGGAGGTGGAATCAACCTTACGGTGATGATTTGCTTCGCGCCTTATCCGGGTGGTTTACCACAGGAATTGTTTACAATGTTGAATTTATCACAGTTCCATATCTTTGTACCGATGTCAGAAGGAGAGATCGATTACTTGATATTTCTGAGTATTATATAATCTTGTTATATATTAACCTCATATTTATTAGTAGATTTGATTCCTAGTCTGAATTACATAACACTGAAATAAATTTATCACAGGTCAAAAAAAGGTCGTAGGTATCTAGGACTATTCCAGCCGAACCCACATTTCTCATGTAACCATTATCTAGCTGGTGGCGGTGCCCTAGCGCTCTCTCTATCTGCAGGAGCCACACGGCATGTTCTACAACGTGAAGTGATGGTTAATGAACTTATCTGGAAGGCTGCGCTACGGCCCTGAGCGGCTGCGGGTGCGTAGTATTGTTGTGTATTTTTCGGTTGATATCGGCGCGATTTTAAGGTTGATAAGACCCCCATTCTGCACCTAGGCATGTGCAAGTCGCGTGCAGATCAAGAGACGCCTGAAAATTTTAAATGAATTAATTTAAGAAAATGTAACGTCTGTAATTTTCAGGATTTCATTTTATATTTTATTCATCAATTATTAATAGCGCTACATACCGTACAAATAAATAAATATCTCCCAAACCGTAAGGGACAATTTCACTTTAAAAACAATCGATCGAGGTCTCAGTGAGCAGGTATAAAATGGTTGCGAAATGTTTTCCCGTGCGAATATATTTGGCAAAAAATACTGTTATAGCTGTTGCCGTTACTTGTCCGACTAACTATGCGTCCACTCGGCCAGGTGCTCCTTGCTTGATAAATAGACGTATAAAATAATGCATAAAGCTGCTCTCACCTTCTTCTGTCCCCGGTAACTTTACACTCATCCCTCCCCTGCGACCATCCCCGCGGACCAAGGAGCACAGAGTCCCATAACTTCAGGCGCACAGGACCAGATTATGAATTTGTGGGTGGATATATTACTCTTACTATTTCACCAAAGTTCCGTGGAAACGGTGGACTGAATTTTATGTCTTTTGCAGCTCCAACACCTGATAATTTTATACTATCACGGTAGCTATGAGATATGTGAACAAATTTAGCCTAGCCTGGTGGGGGACTCGCTAATTAAATGAATATGTGCATGTTATAATAATAAGCAGACAAATTAATTAATCTGCTGTGATGTAAAATTATAGTCATTCAATGTGTGTGAATATTGCCATTTTCGAAGATTGAAGGATCGCTGTCAAATGATCAGCGGAGCGTAATTGCGATTAGCATATTTCAGTCGGTTGGAAACCTATCCAGAGATAAAAGAACGCCAGAGAAACAAGAAGGGTCAATCAAAGGTTAGTGGTTCTGCGTACATTACCATGTTATGAATAGGAATCCTGGGAACAACAGCAGTTGAAGGCAGGCACGGGAACAGTAGGTACTATAAATAATGTTAAAAAATTGGAGAATAAAGAATCACGAATATTGGGGTTGGAGAAATTAAGGGTTAGTCTATAGCTCCATAAAGTGAAAAAGAAAAATAATAAGATGCGGTGGAATTATATGTATTACTAAAATAAAAACTATTGCTTGCATTTTGAATGAATTATCTATTTTCTGATAAGACAATTCTAATTTTAATAAATAGTGAATTCGAACTATTAATCCGGATCGATCTAAATGTACGAGTTGTTCGATTTCCAGATCACACGTCCCGCAAAAAGGAATACGATAAATCTGGTCGTAAATCGGAATCACCGCAAGGTATGGGAGGGACGTGTGGCAACTGTGGTACAGGATGAGGTCGGTGGG